>PVHX01000870.1:138385-246764 GCA_004024805.1 Geosciurus inauris | reverse complement strand
GAAGGTTCTGTATGTTGATCTGAGAGGAAGTTACATGGTTCAGTTCACATGCAACAGTGAACACTTATGGACTTTATTCTATACCTCAACAGCAACAAAAAAAATCAAAATACAAACTAAATGAAAGAGTAGTTTGATGCCCAGGAGAAAAGGCAGAACAGAAAAAGAAAGATCTGAACAACATCAACCCATTGGTGAGAATTGAACCCATAGATGCTGGGCCGGGAGGGAATAGAGAAGATAGGACATGGAAGCCAGAGCCCGGCAGGAACTGACACCCAGGCAAGAGGGAAGAGCAGGCAGTGAAGGATGGGCCACTGGTTCCTGCACTTGCGTCCCCCATCCAAGAGGAGGCCAGAGAACGAGTCCCACCACTGCCACCGCCTCCGGCTCCTGCCAGTTAGCCCCAGGCAGCAGCCCTGGCTGTGTGCAGTAGTGGCAGTCCTTGCTGGCGCTGCCTCGCTCCATCACTTACTCCATCAGATGAAGAAAGACATTTTGGCAGGACTAAGTCTGGTGTAACTTCTCTTGGTGGGAAAACTGTGCCCAGGCCTCAGGCCACAAAACCCACAAGTGCCGCCCTGAAACACTCCCTCCTCCACAGTGCTATTCCCTGTGGTCATTGTCCATTTCCTGCAATGACTTCAAAAAGTTGGCCCAGGTGTGACATATCCTAGAGTGCCTTTTTTGCAAGCCTTCTGTCCTTTAAGGATTGGTCACCATTAAAGCATGAGAAATATAGACAGTGAAAAAATGCAAAGAGCAGAATATTAGAAAGAATAGAGACAATTGAGCTTTGACCTCATTTGCTGAGTGCTTACTCTGTGCCAAACACTTAAGCATGTCTTTTCTTTTCTTTTTTAGTTATATAAACGATTCTATATAAAGAAATTATAAACAGTACACAGAAGATGTAGGAATAAGATTAAAAACATGAAATAGAATTAATAACATTGGTTTTCTGTATTCAACAAAAGCATTTCCCAAATAAAATGGATGATAAAATGGAAAAAAATCAGAGATGGAGAACAGAATACAGAAATGGAAAGTATGAATACAATTAAACAAAATTTTAAACATTGTTCTAAAATTATGAAACTGACTTCATGTTTCATCTCTGATATGTTAAGTAATCAAATGTCATCAATCTTATCCTTACAGTAACAAAAATATCTGAAAATCGAATTACATGTCTTGGACCCAACAGTGTAACTGCTATAGTTGTCAACTGGTAAATATAATTTTGAAGAATGGCAGGAGACAGAATATGGGCTAATTTGAGACTAAGGAAACCTTGGGGTCCTGTAGACTCAGGGAAACCCTCACAGTTCAACAGTTTTCCTTCCAGATACCCACCAGTTTCCCACTGAAGATTTCAGAAAGACCTCATGTCTCTGATGCAATTAGTTGTGAATTAAAAACAAAGTCAATTAAAGACAAAGTTTCAAAGAAAAATATTGGGAATGCTGCAGTCAGAGAAGGGAGTAAGGGTGCTGGTGGGGTTGGTGTACATTGACAAAGCACTTGTGAAAGTCGTAGTCTTCAGACACAGACCACTTAAAGACTGGATGAGATTAGGAAAAACTCAATTATCTCATATTTGACCTGCACAACAGCAAGGATCTGGTATAATAACAATCAATTACAGCTGAAAAAGTTGTAATACACAGATTCTTTCTCCCTGAAGTAGTGTTTGAAAAAACTCAAACAGTGAGATAAAAAGAAAAGTACAGGAGGAAAACTTAAAGCCTCTGTACCCTTAGCAGCAAGCAAGCGTTAAACACCAGACAAGTCCTCACCAGATGAAATAAATATTCCCATTAGTGGCCTCTTTACCTCATTTTTTATCATTCAATAAAACATGTCTGGCTTTCAACAAAAAATTACAAGACAGACCATAAGACATGCTAAAATATAGTCTGAAGATAAAAATCAGACTCAAACATATCATACATGTTTGAACTGCCAAGTTAAAAAAAAATAAAGTAATTATGATTAATGTGTTAAATACTATAATCGGAAAAAAGTATACAGCATGCAAAAACTTACCAACTATGTTAGGTAAAATAAAAACTTTTTAAGAATCAAAATGAAATTCTAGAAATCAAACATGCTGAAATATAAAGGCAGAAATGCCTTATGATGCCGTCAATTAAATTATGAGCAAGGAAAAGAAACCATGATCTTGATTATAAGTTAATTAAAAATTTCCCAAACAAAAACACAAAGGAAATAAAAGCAACCCCAAAACTGTGAGACAATATCAAAGAATAAAACAAGCAAAATTAGAATACAAAAGGAAGAAAGGAAAACAAGAGCAGAAAAAATATTTGAAGTAAAAATATCTGAAAATTTTCCAAAAACTAAGATGAGATAAAAAGCACAGATTTTGAGAGAATATCAAGTAGGATAGTACCAAATATAAATAGACAAATAAATAAAGTAATACCTAGGCATCTCATATCCAAATTACAGAAAACTAAAAACAAAGAAAAAAATTTGAAAGAAGAGAGAAAAATAATTGCCTTACTTGTACAGCTAAAGAAGAATAAGGACAAGAAATTCATTGAATAGCACAATAACCAATTTTTATGTTCAGCTGATATTCCTAATACAGTTCTTTTCTCCATTGTAGGCATAGCCCTGAGCCAACATCCATGTGAAGTCCACAATTTGAGTCTTTTTTAAATTCAATCTGCCAGTCTGTGTCTTTTAATTGATGAATTTAGGCCATTAACATTCAGAGTTATTATTGAAATATGGCTTGTATTCTTTTGGTTTTTAACTTGACTTGGTTTCACCTTTGACTTTTCCTTTAGTGTAATTCCTCCCTTTGCCGATTTTCATTGTTTTTCATTTCCTCCTCATGGAATATTTTGCCAAGAATGCTCTCTAGTACAGGCTTTCTTGCTGTAAATTTTTAAACTTTTGTTTATCATAGATTTTTATTTCATCATCAAATCTGAAGCTTCATTTTGCTGGATATAAGATTCTTCGTTGACACCCATTTTCTTTCAGAGCTTGGTATATGATGTTCCAGGATCTCCTGGCTTTGAGTGTCTGGTTTGAGAAATCTGCTGAAATCAAAATTGGTTTCCCCCTGTATGTAATCTGTTCCTTCTCTCTTGCAGCTTTTAAAATTCTATCCTTAGCTGGGTGCGGTGGTGCAAACCTATAATCCCAGCACTTTGGGAGGCTGAGACAGGAGAATCATGAGTTCAAAGCCAGCCTCAGCAATGGCAAGGTGCTAAACAACTCAGTGAGACCCTATCTCTAAATAAAATACAAAATAGGGCTGGGAATGTGGCTCAGTGGATGAGTGCCCCTGAGTTCAATCTCTGGTACCAAAAAAATAAATCAATCAATAAATAAAATAAAATTCTGTCCTTATTGTGTATGGTAGGCATTTTCATTATAATGTGTCTTGGTGTGGATCTGTTGTAGTTTTGTACATTTGGTGTCCTGTAAGTCTCTTGTATTTGACTTTCCAATTCATTCTTCATGTTTGGGAAATTTTCTGATATTATTTCATTGAAGAGATTGTGCATTCCTTTGGTTTTTATCTCTATACCATCCTTTATCCCAGTCGTTCCTAGATTTGGTCTTTTCATGTTATCCCATAATTCCTGTATGTTCTGTTCATGGTTTCTTGTTTTTATTTTCAAGATTATATATTTTGTATATTTTTATACAAAAAATGTATATTTTTGTATAAAAATATATATACAAAATTATATATTATATATATATATATACACAAAATTATATATTTTCAAACTTTACTTTCAAGATTATGTATTTTGTCTTCATTGTCTGAGGTTCTGTCTTCCAAGTTCTCTAGTCTGTTGATGATGCTTTCTATCAAATTTTTTTAATTTGGTTTATTGTTTTCTTCATTTCAAGGACTTCTACTTGGTTTTTTTTTTTCAGAGTCTCTCTCTTTCTTGAAGTAATTTTTTTTTAAATATTTATTTTTTAGTTGTAGGTGGACAGAATATCTTTATTTTATTCTTATGTGGTGCTGAGGATCGAACCCAGTGCTAGGCGAGCACACTACCACTGCGCCATAACCCCAGCCCCTCTTGAAGTAATCTTTTGCTCCTTGTATTTGCTCTCTAATCTCTTTGTTGGGTTGATCAATTGTTGCCTATAATTGCTCTCTTATATTATTCTATGTTTCACAGATCATTTTAATTATGTACATTCTGAACTCCTTCTCTGACATTTCATCTACTGTGCTGTCAATTGATTCTATGTTGTAGCATCTTGGTTTGTTTGGGGCATTTTCTTCCCTTGCTTTTTCATGTTGTTCATGTGTCTTTCCTCTAGCAGTGCCCATCTGAGGTATTACAGTTTCTACCCTGTAATCTTGTAGTGTCCCTGCAAGTTACCAATACCTCACCTCTAGTGTAACTGGGCCTGCAGGGACCTCGGAGATGGTCTTCCTGGTCCTGGCTGCTGTCTCTAGATAGAAGGACAGCCACCCCTTGGTTTGAAAGCATGTCTTTTCATTTAGACTTCTTTTAAGGTAAACATCTCTAAGGATGAAGAATAGAGTTAGGAAGATGTGGGGACTGAGATCACACAGCCAGTCAGTGGCCAAATGGTTCAGAGATATGGTTCTCCTCATTCCAGACCACAGCTGTATCTTGCTTGTACAGCTTAAACAGACTCCTGTTAAGACACCATCCTTGAGAGGGCTACTGCCAACCTCAGCCTTCATGCCATCTTTCCTCACTGTCCCAAGCCCTTGCCATTCTCCTTGTTTCTGCAGTGGGGAGGTCTGAATACTCTTGCCATTCCCTGTCCTAAACTATCTCTAGATCCCCTTCCATCCAGGGCAAGGCCTGCCAGAATCTGACCTATCCAGGCTTCTAAACTTTCTGCTCACTGCTGATTTTTTCTTTCTTTCTTTTTTTTTTTTTTTAACACATCTGATGTTTTTCCTGGGAGTTCTCAGCCCTGGTTGCACATGGAAATCACAGGGACCCCAGGAGTGCTCTGGTCAAACCGTAGCCTAAGCTGGGCTCTCACAAGGCCCATTCTTCACCAGGCCTGGGTTTTACTCACAGTTTTCCTTCCTGCCTTCCTCCCATCTTTTTTCTAAATCTTTCCTCTCCTTCAGGGTTTTTAGTTCATGATGACATTTTGTAAGCCTTCTATTTTGGATTGATTCCTGCTATGAAAACAGGAATTAGGTTGGATCTATTTGATCATAATTTTACAATAATAATGAAGTGTGCTTAATATTTTTATTCCAACTTCAATGCAACATCTTAAGAACATGCTGGGACTATGGGCCATGAGGGACCCTGGTGAAAAACATATAATCCCTGCTTGCTGGAGACTGCTTCTCAAGAGGGTGATAACATGGATGCATGTAACTAAGTCCAGGCAGGAGCTGGTGAGGGTTAAAATCAGGGGCCCGTGTCCTCTTGGCACTATAGGGGCTGTTAATTCTTTGGAACATTTATGGAAGGGGTGATTGTTTGCATCCTGGGAGGTGTCTGGTAGCCTGTGAAGGACTTGGTGACCATTAAAACTGGGTTTGAAGCATGCCTTTTTAACTTAAAGTCTGTGTGACCTTGGGGAAGCTTTGATTTTTCTCATCAGTTGGATGGGGACAATGACACAGTAGCAACATCATAGAGTCAAGATGCAGATGGCGGGAGTTAATGCTTGTGTACAGTGTGTGCCTGTCCCAGTAAGTGCTGGCTGCTTTTGTTGTTGTTGTTGATGATGAATGGGGCAGAGTAGGTTACCAAGGGAAATCTTTCATTTATTCATTCAGAAAACATCCACTGCTTCTCGAATGGGGCACTGTGCTAAGGCCTGGAAGGTGTAGAGGTGAATAATGTGGTACCTGTCCTAAAGGAGCTCCTGGACTAGGGAGAGAAACACACATGAAGAAAATTATAGTAATGGTAGTCAGTGCTGTAATATAAGGTGTTGAGGGAGGTAGAGGAAAGCGGGGAATCTGAGTCTGGGTCACGGACTACTCCCTGGAGGAGCCAGCTGCACTTGCGCAGTGCGTCAGAGCATAGGATTTAGTTCCATTGGGAAGGGAAAGAATTAGAAATTATATATTCCTTCCCAGAGGTCCTTAACAATGAGCTAAGGGTGCAGAAGGCCATTTAAGGTATAATACTTCCTTATAATTCCAGGTCCTCCCAGGTGTCCAGCTGTATTTGTGACTTTGGATTCAAATCCCTACATACTAACTATGCAACTTTGGTTACTTAACCTCTCTTCTCTGATTTTGTTCCTTTACTCATAAAATAGAATGAATAGTACCTACATTGTAAGGCTGTTGAAAGACTTAATATTCCATGAAGTCTATGACTCTCTTACCTGCCTTATTTACCATTACACTCCAGCATCTGGCTTAGTTCAGGGTGTTTAGTAGCTGCTTAAAAGATTTTATTTGAACAAATGGATGAGTGATGTATATACAGTATTTAGCTAGTGCTTAACCCACAGTAAGCACTTAATAAATGGCAATTAGCCTCATCACTGTTATCCCTGGTGGGTTGAGTGCCACTTGGCTAATGGGCAGAAGCCCCTTTGCTCTTCTATTTGCATAAATTCTAAACTTTTGGGCAAAGAACCATAAAATTCTCAGAAAAGATTTTCTATGGACAGTTTTTACTCCAGCAACAATTTCTGAGTCACTATTTTATAATCTGCCTGTGTAAAGATGAATTAAATGGGGAGGCCAGGCTCTTCTTGCCAGGCTGCACACATGAAAACATTGCATGCATAAAACAAGAAACATAAAATTAGAATCTTAATGAGAACAATTAGGAAAGAATGATTGTGAACAAGCTTAAATTTCTCCAAAAATGAATTAAGAACTATTTCTGTGCTTAGTAAAGTACTATTATCTAATTTTTACCGAAGTCTTGAGTTTGAATTTCCTAGGAACCACCAGAGTGTGGGTTGACTGTGTGAGAACTCTGGATAGCATTTTCCTTCGTGGGCTGTAATGACTTCCCTGCTGATGTCTTTTTGTGCTTCGCTGACATTATGCCAGTATCTCCTCCAAAAGCACAGGAAACTTAAGCACCCCTGACAGGATTTTTGGAGAGCTGTACAAGAAAGTCCATTGAACCTCAGTTCCTTGAAGGTAGCGCCTGATCCTTGTGCTTTTATCCCTGTCTGGGCCTGGCACAAAAGACAGCGCAACCGCTGGGCGCGGTGGCTCAAGCCTGTAATCCCAGCACTTAGGGAGGCTGAGACAGGAGAATCGCAAGTTCAAAGCCAACCTCAGCAATGGCGAGGCGCTAAGCAACTCAGTGAGACCCTGTCTCTACATAAAACACAAAATAGGGCTGGGGATGTGGCTCAGTGGTCAAGGACCCCTGAGTTCAATCCCCAGTACCAAAAAAAAAAAAAAAAAAAAAAGACAGCGCAACCAATATGTGCAGAATGTCCACAAGGGAGTGAACAGGTCCTGACCGCTTTTCTCAAAGCTTCCTGATGACCACTTCTCCCTTGCAGATTAAATAGGCAATTCAGATGCTGAGATTCTGTTCAGAGGACACAAGGAGAGGGAAAATGAAGAGTCAAGGTATAATAAAAGTGGGAGAGAATTGTCGGTTGGCCTGTCAATGGGAGTATTGTTGCCCACCAGTGACGCACTCCACAGCTTGGTGATGTGAGAAGAGAGGATTGTCAAGGTCTCCGAGGATAGAATATCATTTCTCAATCATAGTACTGTGGTACATGGGCACCCACAATTCTCCATCCTTTAATCTTACCACAGCCTTGCTTTGCAGAGGCCACTCCCTCTCTTCTGAAGGCAGCAAATGCCTAAGGTACTGGCAAAAATAAGAGCCAGATAATTAAATGGGCGTTTAGATCACTCTTTCAGAAGGCATCAAGTTAGCTCTTCATTATTCATTTCCAATCAGTCAGTTATTCCACTTTGAAGCAGACATTTGTCAATCTCCTATTGTACACAGGTAGCTTCCTGTCCAGAGACAGTTCCATCTAAGAGGGAGAGAGCCACAATGTGAACTCTGACCTATAGCAAACTCGGTAAAGCCTTACAGGACTTTGTATGGTTTTTTTTTTTTTTGTGGGGGGGTACTGGAGATTGAACTCAGGGGCACTCGACCACTGAACCACATCCCCAGCCCTATTTTGTGTTTTTTATGTAGAGACAGGGTCTCACTGAGTTGCTTAGCACCTTGCTGTTGATGAGGCTGGCTTTGAACTCGCAATTCTCCTGTCTCAGCCTCCCTAAGTGCTGGGATTACAGGCTTGCGCCATCACGCCCGGCTAGGACTTTGTATGTTTTTTGAGCAGACATCTATCCATTCTGACTTGAAGCATCAGGGAAGATTTCTTGATCAAGTAGATAAGACAAAATAATCAGGCAGGCAGGGAGGTGGCACTTTCCAGGCAGGAGGGCTGCTGGGCAGGGAGAGCTAGGCTTGCAGATGAGGAGCCACAGACATTCAGATATGACAGGTGTCCCAAGTGTAAGGACTTACGTGGCAGGGATGAGTCTGGGAAGGTAACTTCAATCTAGACCAAGGATGGGCTAACTTTCTGTGAAGGGACAGATTGTAAATATTTTAGGCTTTATAGGCCAGCATGCGAAATTGAGGATATTATTATGTAGGTACTTACAAAATAAGAGAGAAAACAAATTTCTCAAAAATATTTAGTGCCAAAATTCAAAATATTATTATAATAATAGTGGAATAATTTTATGTAATATAAGTCTATATAAGGAATAATTTTATGTAATATCGAAGAATGGATTTTTTAGGGAAGTAACATTGACTGAATTGGGATTCAAAATTAGTGTTGCCTTTCATTAAATTGATTGCAAATATTCACCCACAAAAACCATTCCTTGGGGCTGAGGATGTAGCTCAGTGGTAGAACCCTTGCCTAGCATGTGCAAGGCCTGGGTTTAATCCCAAGTCCTGCCAAACAAACAAACAAAAACTAAAACAAACAAAAACCCTTTCCTTGCTCATGGCTAAACAAAACCAGGTGGAGAGCTAAATGTGGCTTGTAGGCATATTTTGCCAATTTCTGACCTATGCTATTGAGGACAGAAACCTGTGCTGCCAGGTTTCAGATTCTGTATTTAAGTAGCAAATAACACCTGAATAGATGCCTGAGAATAGTTGGTTTGACTGGGCCTTAACTAAGCACATCACTTAACCTTCCCAAATGGACATAGTCACTCCCTTGTTTTCTTACAGCTGAAAAGCAGCTGGAAGCCATGTATGTGTAAGAATCTCTTTGTCTTTATGTATACTGGGTAAGCAAGCCATCTCTCATGGCAACCAAGAATACAAGGTACAGGATTCACCATTGTGAAATAATATTAGTATCTGGCTACTGTGACCATTTTGTGTAGGGTCCCTTGGGAGTTGGAACAAGGCTTTTAAAACAAGTAGACAAGGAATAAATGGTATTAAAATAAGCACAGGAAAGTAATCAGTCTGCCTAGAATCTAGCATCCAAGAGTATCACAGAAGAGCTTTACAGTTTCAGCCATCTACAAGGGCCTGGGGGACTTAGGACTCCTCAAAGAAGCACCCCTCTCGTGCAGCATTTCTCCAGAGTTGGCCAAAGGAGATTAGATTGGA
Source organism: Geosciurus inauris (assembly GCA_004024805.1). Lineage (NCBI taxonomy): Eukaryota > Metazoa > Chordata > Mammalia > Rodentia > Sciuridae > Geosciurus > Geosciurus inauris. The sequence goes on along the minus strand of PVHX01000870.1, from coordinate 237,150 downwards.
GAGAGGCTGCTAAGAATCTCATCTAACACCCCCATTCTTTGGGGAAACTTTCTGCCCATCAAAATTGTCCTAATCCAGACTGCATTTGTGAGAAGGTAATACTTTACAAGTACTGTCATAATCTGCTTAGAGGAAAGAATCTTGGCAGAGTGTTACTTTGGGTACCCATTCAGTCAGTCAGTTCGTACTTGTTAAGGTTTTCCTATGAAGAAGACATACTTAGGCTTTGGGGAGATGAATAGAGGTCCAGGGCTTGGGACATCCTGATTTACTGTCAGCTTCTACTTCAATCGTAAGGGGAACTATGATGATGATGGTGATAGTAATGATAATGAAGATGGTGGTGACATTGGTCATGGAGCTGGGGAGAAAGGAGAGGACAAATCAGCAGAAGCATGAATGTTTTTAAATAACAACAACAACAAAATGTCGTAGGACTGGAGTTGGTGATGAAGGACAGAAAAATCTGAAGAAAAAATGAGGAAAGCAAGGAAAATTGGTACAGACCCCCCTCCCCCATCCATGGTTTCACTTTCCATGGTTTCAGTTACATGCAGTCAACCTTGGTCCAAAAATATTAAGTGGAAAATTCCAGAAATAAATAATTCATAAACTTTAAATCACATGCCTTTCTGAATAGCTTGATGACTCTCACACCATCTTTCTCTGTTTCGCTTAGGATGTGAACTATGCCTTTGCCCAGGGTCCAGTGTGTCCAAGCTGTGTATACCACCTACCTCGTAGATATCTCAGTTATCAGATTGACTGTGGAGGTGTCACAGTGCTTTGGTTCAAGTAACATTTATTTTACTCATTAATGACTCCAAGGCACAAGGATAGTGATGCTATTAATTTTATTATACTATATCATCATTGCTCTATTTTATTATTACGTATTGTTATTATTTCCTTATTGTGCCTAATTTATAAATTAAATTTTAACATAGGTGTGCATACCTAAGAATAGACATAGTATACGTAGGGTTCTGTACTATCTACAGTTTCAGCCATCTGTGAAGGTCTGGGAACATGTCCTTTGTGAATAGAGGGGACGCTGTAGCCATGGCTACTGATCTGGTAACCACAATGCAGTGGATCAACTGAATGTCTTGGGGTGAGAAAACCTCAGCTCAAATCCCAGCCTTCCCATTTACTATTTGTGTCACCTTGGTGAAGTTGTTTCAAGTCTCTGAGCCTTAATTTCCTCCTCCAGGAACCTGAAATTTAAATATTCTTCTAAGATTATTTTTACACACATCAACAGTGTACACTAATTCAAAAAAGAATTGACCCCAAACAGTGAATGGGGTCAGAAACCCTGAATTCCTTCAACTAACCTGGTAAATTATTTCCTTCTCCTCTTACACAAGGTATATAGCTCATAGTAGATTCTCCATAAATATTAGCAATGGTTGCAATATTTGGGATATTTGGAACGTGATGAGTTCCTTGTCAAGGCCAGAACCAAGCATGACTATGGGGTATTTGTGTGTGTGTGTGTGTGTGCATGTGTTTGGGACGGGGACAGAGGATTCAGAGTGCCCATGATTCAGATGCCCTTTCAGCCTGTTCCCCGCCCAGTGCCTGCGGCCATCTGCTCTGAGCAGCTGCCTGTCTGAGAGTGGAGGGTAACCATGGAAACCAGTGTGAAGGTTGCCAAGAGGACTCTGTGGCAGCCTGCCAGAAGGGTAAGTGAAATCAAGTGGAACCAAAAGTGACAGACTCATGTGTGTTCAATGGAGTGGGAAGTGGTCAGCTGTGAGAGCCAGGGTGGGGCCTGAGCACAGTCAAGCTAGCCTTTGGGCACCCAGAGGAAACCTCTAGACAACAGGGGGCCTTGCACAGCTGTGCCCAGGAGGGGCACCTTAGAGACTCTCACCAGTAATTTCTCTCTGTCTCTGTTCCTCTCCCCTTCTCTCCCTCTCTTCTACCTTCCTTTAGTGGGAAATTTAGTAAGTACAGTACAGAGCAGTAACAGAAGAAAACTTTATCTTTATTTAAAAAAGAAAATTTTAATCACCTCATGTAACCACCACTCATAAGTAGATTTCATTTTGGTGAAAACCACCCCTTTCACAAGTTGCTTTCATTTTGGTGTTAGTATGCCTTTTTAAATTTTTCACAAGGTTGAAATCATGCATTTTCTTTCTTTCTTTTTGGTACTAGAGATTGAACTCAGGGATACTTGACCACTGAGCCACATCCCCAGCCCTATTTGTCTCACTGAGTTGCTTAACGCCTTGCTGTTGCTGAGGCTGGCTTTGAACTGGCGATTTTCCTGTCTCAGCCTCCCTAAGTGCTAGGATTACAGGCTTGCACCACCATGCCTGGCTGCTTGCGCCACCATGCCCAGCTATGCATTTTTAACTCTGTATTCTTCTTTCTAAAAAGTTCTTTTGAGGCAGACATTTTGCTTAGAAAAAAAAGTGGGATTTGGAGTGAGATAGCTTCTCCCTTTTCATCCCAGATTAGCCTCAGTTAATGGCTGAGGCAGAAATAACAAATTGACCCAAAATGGATATTCTTAAGTGAATACTATTGTACTGCCTTAGCCAGTAGCACCCACTGCATCATTGCCCAATTTTTGAATTGGACATTTATTATGTTTTTAAGGAGCTTTGATAAAGTCTTGTGAATGAAGGAAAAAGGAATGGAATAGAGGGAGAGGAATAGGGGATTGTTTTGCTGTTTCTGAAATGAGCATAGAGGTTTAAAATGGTACAGTGCAGGGAGTGACGCGCATGCCTGTAATCCCAGCTACTCTGGAGACTGGGGCAGGAGGATCACAAGTTCAAGGTCAGCCTGGGCAATTTAGTGAGCGCTGTCTCAAAAAAATGAAAAGATTTGGGGCATAGGTCAGTGATAGAGTATGCACGAAGCCCTTCTTCTTGATTTAGTGGAGCAAGAACCAGGGGTCCTATTGTTCCTGTCACCCTACCTGTGTATGACTGTTAAGTTGAAGAGGAGCACCCCAGTGGCAGGAACCAAATCCTTACCATCACTAACATGTTTGAGGGAAAAATAGACATCATCTGTGGAGAGAACAAGATGTTATTTCAATCCGAATGTGTCTCAGATGGATTCATTGTTTAAACTGTTCTTTTTCTGATTAATTAGTGCAGTTCTGTAGAATTTTGAGCAGGACACTTCATGGGGATGATGTCAGCTGTCCTGAGAGCCATGGGAGGGGCTAGTGCAAGGGGAGCTTAGCAGAATGCTGGGTAAACCAGGGTTCACACAGGGTCCTCCTTAGTATTCTTGCTTTTCCGAAGACATTATAAACTCTTTATTCATATTATTTAAGTAATTGCATACTATTCTATTATGTGGATGTAGCATGTTTTGTTTAACCATTCCTGTATTTCTGATGTTTCACTAATTTTCAGTTTTTCACCACTGTTAATTCAAAACTAACTAACTTACTTCCTTCCCAAACAGCTCCATTTCAAAGACACAATTTAGAACCCGGCAGTTTAGTGAACAAGAGTTTTATAAATTAAGTGTTCTGCCCTCCCATTTTCCAGATGTGACAGCTGAGACTGGCAGCTGGGTTTGTGATTTTTCCAGTGGCACAGAGAGGTGGCTCTCAGAAAAGGGGATGGAATCTAAGGCTTTTTGGCCTCATGACCTCATGCTCTTTTGTCTCCCAAACAACCTCTCTCCATCTTCTGGTTGTGCCTGCGCATGTATTTCACACCACACCACACAGGGTGCCCCAGCTAGCCCACTCAAGACACTTGAGGGGCAGGAGAGATGGTGGAATGAGATGGATATCATTGCCCTAGGTTCGTGTATGACTGCACATGTGGTGTGACTCCACATCATACAAAACCAGAGAAATGAAAAGTTGTACTCCATTTGTGTATAATGAATCAAAATGCATTCTGCTGTTGCGTATACCTAGGTAGAATGATGTTTTATTATTCAGGTATTGGGAGGCCAATTGAGAGGATAGTTTGTTTCCCAGGGAAACACCAGACCACATCAGGCCACCAGGGAAGGAGTTGGGGAAGCACAGGAAAGAGACATTGTTTCAGTTTTCTCAGAAAGGAATGGTGAGGTAGGGCGAGCAGGCTAGATAGGTTTGGGATTTGCTAGTTTGAATAGTTTAGGTGTACTCTGGGGCATAGGGACTATCCATGTTCTCTTATACCTGGTCCAGGAGTGATAGGGCAGGGGATAGTGACCCCAGTACAAGACCCTGGTGGGAGCCTGATAAAGGAGGGGATTGGGGAATGGGCATGGGTTGGTTGGCACATGAAAGGAATGCTCACAGGCAAGTTGCTTACTACCTCTAGGAATTGGGGCAGGGATAGGGGATAGTTTTCCTGGGGTCATTAAGGCCCCAGATGCCCAAACATCAGAGGAAGAAGACATGTCTAATTCATAGGCAAGGCAGGTGCTCAATGCTAGCATTATATAGGGAGGAAAGTTGTAGGTAACAAAAGAGAAGCACCCTCTGGGTGTTAAAAGGCAGAGATTGTTTCTGCAATACTTGTTCTGACACACGCTTCATGGAAGAAATGGCTTTCCAGCAGGGCAGGTGAGGACAAGCAGCCCAGCTCCTACTGCTCATTGGCAAGCTGCCCACATTGGGCAAATTATTTACACCCTTCGAACAACATTTATTCCATTTATATCCCAAGATGGCAGGTCAAGCAAATATCTCAGTGTTTCTCTCAATGTATGTGGGCCTATAACAGAGTCACCTGGAGTACCTGCATAAGATGTAGCTTCCTAGAGCCAGGAAGGTGGGGCTCAGGAGCCTGCCTTTTAACAAGTCCCCCGCTCCTACCCTGAGTGATTCTTAGAAACACTGAAGTTTGAGACAGCCTAAGAGAAAACAATACTAGGTTCCTTCTAGAATATAAAGGGTAAAATTCTACACATTCACAAAAATTCTACACTTATCACAACTGCAGGCTTTACCATGCCTCAGTATTTTACACATGTCAGCTCCTGGACTCAGTCACATCTGCTGAGCTAGGTATTAAGCACATGGGTAATAAACACACCTCCCCAGGCCAGCTGCTTGGGGAAGCTAATGTTACAGATGTTCTGATACCACGTAGAAAGCCCTGAAACCAAGAAACCAAGTCCTCAGACTGCAAGAAGATTCCAATCACAACTTGGCCGTGATACAGCTGTGTGATTTCAAATTCTGGATTTATCCTCAGGGGTTTCTATTTTTACATTGTTTTAAAACTATGAATCAACAGACTAACTAGAAGGGATTTGGGCAATTTCAAAGGAAAATACATGGGTGAAACTTATTGAACTATTGCTACGTCCTTTGACCTGACTGAGTAGTGCTGTTGCAGGTGGGTGCCCTATGGGCTGGGGTTGGTGATTGAAGGGGTGGGAAGACTAACATTCACTGAGCACCAGATGCCACTTGTACCTAGGTGTTGAAGTTTTTAATCCTCACAGCCTACCTACGAGGTACATTTTCCCCACTTCACTTCTGCACGGTGAAGTACAAACGCGTTCATTCCCTTGCCCAAGGTCTCCTGGGAAGTATGGGGTGCACGAGGACTTCTGCCTGGGTCTGTCTGCTCACAGAGGCTCCCTTATTGCCCAGCCAGAAGCCTCCAGGCACAGGGGTAGTTGAAAGGTCACTCCTTTACCCCCTAACTAGTGACCCTTACAATACTCCAGTGATAGAGCTCCCAGATTGTGAACTGATAAACTCAATTCACTGACCTTCACAAAGAGAATTCTTCTCAGATCTCTGAAAGAACAACCACAATCCTAGCTGCTTATTTTGCTCCACATTTTCCTTCCCACTCCCTTGGTAATTATACCGTAATTATTATGTTGGTAATTACCTCATTAGTAATTTGGTTTGAGAAAGGCCTTTATAAGATACAAGATTACAAACGACAAATACAGTTTTAATAGCCCTTAAACACTCATTAAGAGGAAAAAAAGTTTTCCTGCACAATATTTTGAAAAGTGTTGGCATCTCTCTTAATTAATATTTCTTTAACGAGTACAAGGTCTTCTTGTCTGAAGAGCTCGTTTCCAAATAAGCAAAAGCGCTCTGAAAGTACTAATAAAGAAGAGCGGCAGCCACCACCTTAGTGGCCTCCGGTCCCACCACTTCCTGTGTGGAGACATGGGCCAGGGCTTTATAAAAACTGGAAAAGACACTGGTCTGACAAGGAAATTTGTATCCCGGTCATGGGTCCCCAGAGCCAGCACCTCAAAGTCCTTTCTGCTGAAACCAGGTTAGAAGCCCCTGGAGGCTGAGTCTGTCCTGCGCAGTCTCTCCTGGCAGCCTTTGGCAGAGGAATGGAGGAAGGGAGACTTCTCAGTGCAGCAGGCCTGGCTCCTCACAGTCCAGCCTCACTGACTGCCATGCACCCCCACGTTCCCACCCTCCAGTGAGTGACTCCGGCCACAGGCATATCTTTGAGTCTGTGGAATTTGCTTCCACCGTCCTATGACCATGAAAGCCCTATGTCTCCCATCTTTGGGGAATTCCTGTCACCAAGATGCAACTTGTGTTTGCTTTGACATTTTTGCCACTGCCTCCCACTTCATAAGGAAGAACACAAGGTCTCATTTATGTGCTCTAGCACATTTTACATTCTTCCTGTCATATTATTCATTTATGCAGCAAGTATCAGAGTCTCTTCTGCCAAGCCTGGGGATAGGGGCACAGCTACTCCTGCCTGCCCCTACCATATCCCTCATCTGGATTGTGAAAGTGGTCTTCCTACTAACTGGTGTCCCTGTTTCTCTCTTGCCCAAATCGTGTCTGTTCTGAATGCAGCAATTAGAGTAAATCTCAAATGAGAGCCAACTCGTGCCACAGAGCGATATCAGGTCTGCTTGGACCTAATGGTGGCTTTCTATCTCACATAGAAAAAAGTCAGATCCCTCACTCTAATGCATTAGGCCCTATCCCATCTGTCCTCCCTTCTCTAATCTCATTTCTTGATTTCTAGCCCCTGTTAGCTGCAGTCCAGCCCTGCTGGCCTTGGCATTACTCAGACACCCCTCCTGCCTCAAAGTCTTTGCCCCCTGCCTAGAACACTCTTCCCCAAGATGTCCACGAGGCTCATTTCCTTCAGTTCTCTGCTCAAGTGTCGCTTGATCAGAAGGGCTATCCTTGACCTTAGGTAACAACACACAAAAAGACATACAAACACATGTGACTGTCAACCTTTTTTTTTTAATTTTAATTTTTTTAGTTGTATATGGACACAATACATTTATTTATTTATTTATTTATTTATTTATTTATTTATTTATTTATTTATTATGCAGTGCTGAGGATCAAACCCAGTGCCTCACACATGCTAGGTTAGTGTTCTACCACTGAACTACACCTCCAGCCCCAACTGTTACCTTTTATTGCCCATCTAATTTGATGTCCTTGGGAAAGTGCTGGGAGTTGCAATCAATAACACAAAGGAAGCCTGCTCTGGGTTCAGATCTGCCACTCATTAACTCAGGAACCCTCTGCACCCCATTTTCATGAAAATAGAATAAAGTTAATAGGACTAAGATGAAGATTAAATGAGAGGGCTTGGTAAGGTTGGGTAACTTGTCCCCCAGGTCACTGAGCTAACCTTTGAATCTCAAAGTCATAGTGGAAAATAGATACAAATGAAATTAAGAGAGAGAGTCTTTTATAATTTTAGAATCTCTATTGACTAGAGAATTTCCACACCATTGCTAGAAATTCATTCATTTACACACTTGGTGTTCACTGCAGCAAAATATACCAGAAATGCCTTCACAGGTGCTATTTACTGGGTAGAATTGCATCATCCTAAGTAACACAATTGGACACCCAGTGCCTAGCTCCTGGAACAGCAGAAATGATCAGTTTTCATTGATCTCCTTCTAGGCCTGACTTTGATATCCCTTCCTGTCTCCCCCTAAATATGTCAAATCACCCAGGAAGTAAGCGTGTTCTCCTGCATTTGAATTTCACTGGTCTCAGGTTGAGGTTTCAGAAGCAAGTGCTTGATCATTGAATCACCAGCCTTTGAATCAGCTGCCTGCCGTTTCCTCCCCTTTCATGTGTGAGTTTTGTTAGCGAGCACAGTCACTCTCTGGCCATCTATCATTGTCATTGTGAAAGTGCTTTTGTGCTGTCTCCTGCTGGTCCTGTGTTAAATGATCCCATCTGGAAGAGGGGCCTGGGATGGGGGTTGACAAAGGGTAGAGGGAATTTAAGAAAATACTTTGAGGGTCTGGGTGTAGCTCAGTGATAGAACTTGTGCTTATTATGTGCAAGGCTCTAGGTTCCATACCCAGCACCGCCAAACAAAATAACATGGGGGTGAGGGCAGGACGACAAAAAAAAAAAACAAAAAAAAAAACCAAAAAACCCAGCTTCTACTATATTTTATTAAATCCTTATATCAACACAACAAAGCTCAGCAAGCGCAGTTCTTGAAGTTATACAGCAGGCAAATGGCATAATTGAGATTCCAAACTCAAGCTGCTTGATGGGCCATGCTTTGTTCTTGCTGAGGATGAACGCAGATTATAGGACAGTGCCCCAAAATAGATCTCCCAGCAGTCCCACCAACAATTAAACTGTTACCCAACAATAACTCTCTTTGAAGTAATTTCAAATTATACTCCTCACATAGTCACACTGGCACCCACAGCATGCCTTGAGCCAAGCACTGTGCCAGGCACTTTACAGGCACTATTTCCTGTGTTTATCACTCCGTCATGGTAATTGTGGTGTTTCTCAAAGCATGTTCCTCTGACCAACTGCATAACATCACCCAAAGAACCTGTTAAAATAGAGATCCCAAAGATTCAGCCCAGGGCTGGTGACAGTGGAGTTTTCATCATTAAACTCTCCAATATGTTCAACATTCAGAGTTTGTTATTGGTTGTTCTCAAAAGATAAATCCTTGTTATTAATGAAACACTGAAAATCACCCATCTTTTTTGAAGCCTTTGTACATTAAGCATTTTGTACTTTAATGAAGTTATGGATTCTTTTAATGGATAATGAGTTTAGAAAGGATTCAGACAGGAAGTTGGAACTCAGTTCAGGGCTAAGTTGAATGAATTTTACCTGGCACCCAGAGGAATTTGAAAGGAATTTATTTTTAGGACACACTACTAGGTCACAACTATAAAATTCAAGTCCTGGTATAAAAATAATCTGAAATTTGTCCTGTAGAAGGAACTTCTATAATATTCTATAATATATCAAATAGAAGCCTCTTAAGTATTTAAGTATAATAAACTATATCCACAAAGATATAAAATTAACTTGATCTTTTAATGACCATCAACTGTGTGCTAGATGCAGTGGTTTACAAAAACAAATAGGCCAGTGAATTCTCTTTTTAAAAAAAATTTTTTTATTTGTTCTTTTTTGTTAATATGACAGTAGAATGTATTTTGACATATCATATATACATGGAGTATAATTCCCATTCTTGTGGTTGTATGTGATATGGAGTTACACTGGTCATGTATTCATACAAAGTTATGTCTGATTCATTCTGTCTTTCCCATTTCCATATCTCCTCCCTTCCCCCCACTCTGCCCTGTCCAATTTGGTGAACCTCCACTCCTCCCTCCCATTTAGCCTTTGGTTTTTTGGGATTGGCTTATTTCACTGAGCATGATAGCCTCCAGTTCCATCCATTTACCAGCAAATTCCATAATTTCATTCTTCTTTAAGGCTGAGTAATATTCTATTGTGTATATGTACCACATTTTCTTTATCCATTGATCTGTTGAAGGGCACCTAGGTTGGTTCCATAGCTTAGCTATTGTGAATTGAGCTTAGGCCTATGAATTCTTACAAATATTCAAAGAAGGATTGATACTAGTTTTTCACAAATACTTCCACAAATAACAAAGGAGTGAAGCTCGTCCTATAAGGTCAGTATTACCGTGATAACAAAACCAGACTAAGAAGTCACTGTGGAAGTGTGTCTAAGGAGGTGATTAAGCCCAGGACTCACATGCTGGCTGTCTGACTCTAGCAGGTAGTTTTCAGGGGGAGGGTGGAGACAGGAAATCAGTTACAAGCCCTGGATGGGGACAGTGGTGACAGCAGCACATGGAGCACTTCCATGCACAGAGTTAACATCCAACTGTGGGTTGTGGCCCAGCACTCTTCCCTAAGGCAGGTCCTGGACTTTCCCTTGCTCTGGGTCTCTGGTTGCTATGGATATTCAGAAGCTATCATAGGTAAATGTGTAGCTTCTGCACAGATGGAGACTGCTCTTTTGTCAACAAGATTGGCTCTTCTGCCTTCTTTCTCTTCTCCCCAACCTCCCCCTCAGGTGACGCTTCACCCCATTGTTCCCTTACTGTCCTCTAAGAACTGCTCCCTCCAAATAACACCCTGCCAGCATGCCCACAGCCTCATTTCACAAAGTTGGATTCACATCCAGATCTGGTTATTTGGTTATGACTACTGCCGTTTAGATCAATCCTTTGCCAAGCCATCAAGTGATGGTAGCTATGCAATCAACATGCTCTTTTCAATCCCTTTGGTCTCAAGATAAAGGAATACTTTGCGTGTTGGTATTAGAGCAAAGCTTCTTACCATCTGTAGTGAAATCTTTATTGAATGCATGAAAGCAGAATTAGTCCAGAATAAATAGACTTTTTTTTTTATTTTTGAAAGAAAATTTATCATTTTTTAACAAAATTCAATGCTTCAAACTGGCTTAAGGGGTAATGTTAGTATGTATTTTCTCTTCCTTAACTTTTCTTTTTTAAAATGCATTTATTTATTCTAATTAGGTATTTACAACAGCAGAATGCATTTTGATTCATTGTACAGAAATGCAGCACAACTTTTCATTTCTCTGGTTATACACGATATAACATTGCCCCATATGTGCAGCCATACATGTACCTAGGGTAATGATATCCATCTCAGTCCACCATCTTTCCTGCCCCCGTGCCCCCTCCCATTTTCTCCCTTCCCTTTCCCCAAGCAAAGTTCCTCCCTCCCCCCCCCCCAATATGGATCGGCATCCACTTATCAGAGAGAACATTTGGCCCTTGGTTTTTTGGGATTGGCTTACTTCGCTTAGCATGATATTCTCCAACTCCATCCATTTACATGCAAATGTTATAATTTCATTCTATTTTAATGCTGAGTAATATTCCATTGTGTATATGTACCACAGTTTCTTTATCCATTCATCTGTTGAGGGGCATCTGGGTTGCTTCCACAGTTTAGCAATTGTGAATTGTGCTGCTATAAACATTGAAATGGCTGCATCACTGTAGTATGCTGTTTTTTAAGTCTGGGGTATAGACAGAGGAGTGGGATAGCTGGGTCAAATGTGGTTCCACAGAATAAATATACTTCTAATATGGAATACCAAAAAGATTCCCATCTTGGGGACCACTTTCCTTGGATGGACCTGCTGGAGTCCCACGCAAAAATACAATAAGAAGACATGGGCTTCGAGTCTTTGTGAGTTTGGGTCCTGCCACTGCCAAGGACTTGCCAGCTCTGTGATTTTAGGCAGGTCAATAGGGTGGGGGGGAAACAGCCTCAGCCGGGTGCCAAACTCCCTTTCGGCCAGCGAGTGAAGGGAAGCACCCTGAGGGTCTCCGGTGGGGGTCGGACTGAGAGAGGAAGGCCGCCTGGTCAATTCACCATGAGCCAGGGGGTCTCGTCTAAGCAAGTACCGATTTATTGAGGGGTTTCACAGGCTTATATAGGAAGGAGGGTCCAGCAATATCATGTTTCCTAACTAACGAATCGGAAGGGGCTGTCCTCCTGGAAACAGTATAGGGTCACTTGGCTAAAGCAGTATGGGAGCAGAGGTCAGCCAATAAAAGTGCAGGGAGGTGGCTTCTCAGGGCAGCGTGGTCAGTACTGAGCGGACTGCTCGGCGCCATCTTGTGGCATGCCCCCACAAATAGGATGCTCTGAGCATCCATGTTCTAATCTGTAAAATAGGAAAAATAAGTTCTATCTTGAAGATTGTTTTAGGTTAAATTAGATCAATTGTGTAAATCCATTTTTTTAAGTCTCCTGGCACATAGTAAGTTGTCAGTATTTGTAAATGTAACTTTTACATTGAACAAAGGCAACTCAGGTCATTGTAAGATGACTTTATTTTTGCTTCCAACTATCCCTTTAAATTTGTTCTTTCTTTTCCCCCCTAATACTGGTCATCCAACTCAGGGTGCTTTTCCACTGAGCTGCATCTCTAGCCCTTTTTATTTTTTATTTTGAGACTGGGTCTCACTAAGTTGCCCAGGCTGACTCCAAACTTGTGATCCTCCTGCTTCAGTCTCCATCGTGCCTGGCTCCGTCTTGAAATTGAGTCTGTGGTGCAAGTTCTTCGCCTACCTTTGAATGAAATTTGGGGCAACTCTCGTAATTTGGCAAATATCAGTAAATAAAAGTTCTCTAGTCATTAAAATGTCCAGACCCATGTGACAGGCAAAAGGGTAGCCTACTTAAAATTGGTGTTCGTCTCCCTCTGGCTCTCTGGCTTGTTTCAAAGGAGGAGCCTATAGTGGCACTTCTACCCACTGTCCCTCCTCTCCCCCACCTTTAGACCTTCCAGGGTTTCTTGCAGGCGGGTCTGCGGGTCTAATTGAGAGGAAAGCTCCTGCTTAGACTGGCCTCTGTTGATGGATGCTGTGGACCAGCAGGTGTTTTAGGTGCATTCATTCTCTTGTGGTTGCTTTGCTTGGTTCTTTGGAGACCTCCACCCACTGCAGCAGATCTCACCCCACAGGCTCCCTTGATAAGTGTGATCCCCTGGCTGGCATAGGGCTCCTTTTTCACCCCTGAGCATCCTGCAGGCCCCCCTTCTTATTGGTGAGATCCGTTAGCTGTCTTGAGCCCCGCTGGCTCAGGGAAACAGCACTGTGCAGTTTGCGTTAACAAACACAGGGTAGGAGTGGCCCACAGCACAGCCATCCATCCGTATCTCCTTCACTCAAGCCCTGGACCAGCCAGCAAGCCATTTCCTGAGCCTTTGGGTTTCACACGAGTCAGCTCTTGGTCCAGTACAGCTCCAAGGTTCAGGTGTCCCTGAGCCTTTCTTGTGATGTCAGTTGAAAGGGGAATAGTCCCTCCCCTGAGTTCAATCCCTGGTACCAAAAAAAAAAAAAAAAAAAAAGGGAATAGTCCCTACATAGCTCTCAGACTCTTGCTAATGTCTCTTCACCCTTCTCAGCCTTTCCTTTGGAAATCTGCTTTGGGAGCCTCACATCTCAGTGCTTCATCCGAGTCTTCCATTTTGGTTCTGGGACATGGCTATTAATGCTACCATTCTTGTTTAATCCGAACACCTCTTGATGTACAGGTCAGGACATTTACCCCCTCAGCCCCTGCTCCTCTTCTGGAAGATGGGAATAATAATAGTGCCTGCCTCATAGGGTCTCTGAGCATGAAATGAGATGAAGCAGGAAGCATACTGGACCCAGTTCCTGGCACGGAGGAGGCTATCCATATGCCGGCTGCTTTCACTCTCATGGCCATTATCACAACTAATCTCAAAGCCATCAATCTCTAACCGGAAAGGCCCCTTGCTGTCATATCCTTTTGTTACCAACCCTCCTCCCTTACTGCTTGGCAGAGCGCTTGCGCACACGTATAAACCCCCTGGCGGACATTTGAGCAGGGCCGAGTGTGCAGTGGCTGTTTTGGGGAGCCTCTCACAACCAGCATCCTGCTACCCTGTCCCCCTCTACCACCACTGAGTGGTTTCTCCCTTTCCACTGTCTCTTGGAGCTGCCTAATTGAGGGGCGGGTCTGTGTGGGCCAGCTGCAGCTGGTCTGCTGCTGGGCTCCCCTAATGGCACACAATTTCCTGAGGCAAATAGATAGCTTCTACCCATTGTTGGAAAATTGTTGGTGGGAGCCTCTGTGTTAAATGATTCTGAGCAGGAATTTGGTTTTTTAATCTCATGCAGTGATCTCTGCATATTTGCCCCTCTGCTTTTAGTTGTCTCCTCTTAGGCTTAACCCAGTCTGGCTTTGCTCCAACCGGGAAAAAATAATAGGCTGGTAGGCCTGTTTTAACTCCATGCATTTTTTCTATTACCCATCCCAATAATCTCTGGCCCCACACCATTGGTTACAGACCCTGGTCTGGGCCCTTTTGCCTTCCTACGTCTCTCTGGGCTATGGCAGCTCCCATACCATGTCACTCCAATCGTTTGTTTTTTTCGGCTGTGCCCCTGAGCTCTCTCTTATCCCAGGTGCTAACACAGGCCTGGGTCATGGTGCCACTCTGAGGCTGTAGATGAGTCACTGCGCCTCTCTGAGCTTAGTTTCCTTATCTATAAACTGGAAAATAGCTCTGAGGATTAAATTTGATAGTGAGTGCAAAGCCTCTGCTGCTTGGTAAGCCCTCGTGAAGGGCGACCATCTTACAATTGGTATGGCACTCCATAAATGAAGAATTTGTTACCAGAGTTAACACTAGGTTTTGCGTCCTTATTAAATAAAGCATATGTGAATCTGCAGCACCTGTTGTCCCCAAGTGGCTTATCCCCAGCCTCTCATTGTCACCAAGTAGCCTGAGTCACCCAACTGAGGTATCACCAAGGCTACACTGTCGCTAAATTCTCTAAGGGGACCCATTTAAAATTCAAAGCCCTAAATTATTATTTTTTCTTCTCCATTTCCTGTTAGTTAAGCTATTTTCTCCATACCAGCTTCCTTTAAGTGGTCATCTCATGCTAAGAATGGAAGCTGAAACTGCCCCCAGCCCTGGCCTGGGGAAAGTGGAAGTCAGAGCACCTCAACTGTAACACATAGCTGGCTCACACAGGCTGGCTGAATCTCCATATGTGTATTTCCTGGCTTTTCGTTTCCATAAATTAATTATACTATTTCTGTAGGACGGAAGAAGGAGGAAACTACCTTCCAGTGTTGACCAAACTGCACTTAGATTCATTTCCCCTTTTTATTCTCCCTTGTGTTTGATGTGGGTAGGTGACCAAATTCAGCCAGTTGGGATCCCAGCAACCTCTAGCCTGTGCCCCAGTAGCAGTTTCTCTGCTCTGAGGTCTCCAGTGGCTCCCGCTATCTCCAGAGTTAAGTTCGAGCTCAAGTGCTTGGCCCCACCTTACCACGCCATCTTGTTTGTCTTTCCTG
This sequence comes from Geosciurus inauris, assembly GCA_004024805.1. Lineage (NCBI taxonomy): Eukaryota > Metazoa > Chordata > Mammalia > Rodentia > Sciuridae > Geosciurus > Geosciurus inauris. Next base: position 222,062 of record PVHX01000870.1, on the reverse strand, counting down.
CCCTTCCTATAATTCCCAGCTACAAAGAAAGTGAGCATCTTCAGGTGCCATCCAGCTCTGCTGGCTCAGTGATTCCCTGCAGTCATGTTCCACCCAATAAGCCTTTTCGTAGTGCCTGCTCCATGCTGGCCCTGGGCTAGGCTTGGGGACTCAATATAGCTCCTCTCCTCACAGGCCTCCCATCTACATAGGCTGTCCAGAGACCACTCAGCAGAGGGCAGTGTATATGGATGGCAGCTATAGGACAGGGTAGGAGTCCTCAACTTGTCTGGGGATGAGTAATGGCTCACAGAGGTGACATCTGAGTCGGGTCAAGCAAAGAGCATGGGGCCTGAGAAAGCATTCTAGAAAGAGGGAACTGTATCATCAAACAACAGAGGTGTGCAGCAGTGTGGCAAACCTGCTAGGGAATGAGAGAGGGAGGCAATGTGCCTCTGAAGTGGGCTGTGCTGGACTGGAGTCCCGGCCGGGGAGCCTGGCCTTGATCCCCCAGATGTGGGATTAACAGAGGTCATTTAATCAGGCCAAGCATCTGTCAGCTATGGCCGTAAGTGTGTCTCCCTTCTGGTAGTGTCATTTTCACATGTGATTGGGCACCTATTTTTATTTTGATATTTAAATAAGAGAAAAATTACGGGGTTCTTTTGTTTGTTATTGTTCTTTATACCAAAACTGACTAATGTAGCATAATGAGAAAATGTCAGATCCATAATTAGTTGTTCACTCTTGAATTTGATTTTGGTCCTTCAGCTTATTTGCTGTGCGCCCACCTATGGCATTGTCATGGAGATTAAAGACAAACGTGTTTTGTGACGCATCTGGTACACTGTAGACCCCATATCCCCTTCTCTTCTCTCCCCACTCAGTGGCAAGACAGGAGCCTGATGACCTGCACAGTTGACAGGTTAGAAAGCTGAGGCACTCCTGTGAAGGTTTCCTTTGAAATGTTAATTGCTTCCCCCGATGACTAGGTATTCTGAAGGCTTTGTTTTTCTTGCTAAACCCTGGCGCTGGCTCTCTGAGGACTTGGCAGACTCTGACCTGCCATTCCAGCTGTCCTGAGAGGTGCCATTGAAGGCAGCGCCAAGCACGAAGGCTGTGTTAATGAGTGTGTGGACATGAGTGTATGCACAGCTCCCTGTGAATAGCTGTGGGAATTTGGAAGAGGGAAGGATTGCAGGAATTTCAGTGCCTCCCTGTCTCTGCCTGAAAACCCTTACTGGCCTTCTAAAATACCCTCAGATTCCTCTGCAAGGTCCTTGGACTTCCAGGGCGCTTGCTTTCTTTGCCCTGCTGTATACCTGTGTCGTCTTTGTGTTTGGCGAGGCTCCCTACCCTACTCAGCAGTTCTTGAAGGCCAGTTCATGTCTTCCTCAAGGATGTTACTCAAGGATGCTTTCTCAATGCTCATTGAACCAAGTAGCCAAAAGAGGCTCAGAGGCATGAAACACGATTTAAAATGTTAGCTGAGTACCTGCTATGCGCAAAGGGTAAGCCAATTCATAAGTGCTGGGTGCCCAGTGAGGTAAGCCAGGGGACTTAAGCAGGGACCTGGAGTAAAGGTGAGAACTGCCTTTCTCAGGACATGGATCTTCTCCGTATGGGCCCAGACATTATGCCAGCTTGTGTCTTCAGCCTCTTTCTTCTGCTGCTGTCTTTGTTATTTGGGGGTTGCTTCTGGAAGTCGGTTTCCCCAGTAGAAAAGAGAAGAAAAAAAAAATTCAAGGCAAGGGCAGACCACACAGACACAGACCAGTTGAAGTGCTTCAGGCTTGATAGGGCCACCTCTGGAGCTTAGGATGTGGAGTTGGATGGTCTAGGTTCCAATCTGGCCATGATTGGCTGAGACACCTCAAGGAAGATCTTGCACTTCTCTGAGATCCAGGGGACATTCAGCCTTACCAGCTGCACTGAAGGTGAAAGAACAAGTGCTTGTGAGTGCTGCCCCTACCCCTTTTGTAGAGGGGGGTAAGGGAATCATTTGTCTGGGGCTTTTCTCTTGCCCCTGGGGCAGTTGGCCTCTATAGGTTTCAGCCATATCAAATCACAGTCTCCCTGGGTGTTTGCCAAGGCAAGTGATGAGCTCTACCCTGCTGCCTTATGATGAGATTCTACATCCCATTTTTTAAGTGAACCTCTCTGGATTTCATGGCCTGAAAAATAGTCTCACATTTCCTCAGACGCTGACACCTCTGAGTATGTCTGTTACTTCTCCTAGAGCTAAACTTGCTGGGAGTTAAATTGCAATAGAAAAACAAAAATCAGGAGCCATGAAAATTTAGTTAGGCCTGGTAAGAGAAGTCCATAATTCACTCACCAGACTTCCTGCCCCATAGTCGGTGTCCCCCAGGCTCCCATCACTTCAGATAAGCTGAGGGGCAGGGGGAGCAGTGGAGGCAGGACTTAATGAGGATCAGCTCCAGTGAATCATTAGGAACAAGAACCAAAAGTGATATTTAATGCAGTAAAAATGGCATTGTGGAGATCATTTATTTAATATTTTTACACTCAATATTATTTAATCATTTCTGATATTTATTCATGCCCCAGACTGCCAAGCTTAGAATTCATTCAGATATATAAACAAAGGTATGATTTGAGGCCGTTACACAAAATGATAACCAATTTATAATATGTTAAAAAATGTTGTCTTGTCCAAATTTGTGACAAATTTCTGGAAATGGAAATGCCAGATCAATGGTCATTGATGTGAAAGGCTTCATTCACTAATTCACGTATTCAACAAACATCCAATACCTAGGATGCCCCAGACACTACGTGGGGCCCTGGAGCTGCAGGGTGCTGCCGAGTTGAACCAGGCTAACTTTTCCCATCTTCTTGCCAATAGGGGAGTATCCTTATACTTTTTATGCTTTGCCAGAAAGTAGTGATAATTCTCAATAGCTTGAAGATTTGAATGTAAATTAAATACATAACTGTGAAAGTGAGAATCTTAAATAAATATTGATACTACTGTGGAGTGGGGAAGGACTTGTAAAGTGTGACCTCAAGAGCAGGCATGGTAAAGGAAAAAATAGAGCAAACCACATCCAAATTTAAGGTATATATAGAGATACGAGGCAAAAGACAAACGGGGAAACATAGTCATAAAGAATTATTATCTTTTGTCTTTATCTCCAATAGAGAATTCTTACAAATAAGGAAAAGAAAAGTGAACAATGAACTAATTGTCATGTGTCATTTTTACAATGGTGAGTGAGGTGAATAGGAGGGTGCTGCATCATTTGTTCGGCAACACCGGTTGAGTGCAGGCTGAAATGTGCCAACTTCCAAACCAGGCACCAGGGACACAGGGGTGGATCTCACACCACATCGGCCCTCCCAGGCCCCACAGGTGGGCTTGGGAACAAATATCTAAGAGTACAGCATGAGAGGTCAGAGAGAGAATCTGGTGGAAGGCCCAGGGCATCAAAGGAAACAGGGGTCACCTTCTTACAAGGAGAGGGAGCAATGTCAGGGGAGGAGACATTCCAGCTGGATTTGAAACCAGCTTTATTGAGATATGATTTACATAACATAAAACTCATCCCTTGTCAGTGTATATTTTAATGAGATTTAGTAAGTTTATGCACTAGTGTAACTATCCCCAAAAGACAGGTTTTTTATTTATTTATTTTTTTAGTTGTAGATGGACACAATGTCTTTATTTTATTGCTTTGTATGTGGTGCTGAGGATCGAACCCAGGGCCTCACGCATGCGAGGCAAGCGCTCTACCGCTGAGCTACAATCCCAGCCTCAAAAGACAGTTTTAAATTGCCCCCTCTCAATCCCAGCCCCAGGCTGCTACTGATCTTTCAATTTCTACAGTGGCCTTTTCTATGAATTTCCTATAAATGGAATAGTACATATAACATGTACTATTTCCTGTCAGGTGTATTTCCTTTAGCGAGTTATTATTTAGAGTTAACCCTATTGATTTGCTCCTTTTATTGCTGTGTGGTATTGTAGTATATGGATACACCCATTTTGTGTATTTGTTCATTTGGGTTCATTTGAACATTTGGGTTGTTTCAGCTTTGGGGCTACTATGCATAATGCTGTTATTAACATTCATGTACAAGTTGTTAGTAGATGTGGATTTTCATTTCTCTTTGATATTTAAGAGTAGAATTACTAGGTCATATGGTAAGTATGTGATTATCTTAGAAGTAATTTTTTCTAAGTCCTATTCCATTGAACATTGCCATCAGAAATGTATGAGAGACCTAGTTGTTCCACATCCTTGATGACCTTTAGTATTGTCGGTGTTCTTCATAGCTATTTTAGTGGATGTGTAGTGGTATCTCACTGTTTTTAATTTGCATTTTCTTAATTATTAATAATGTTGAGCATATTTTCATATGCTATTTGTCCTTTGTATATACTCTTTGGTGAATTATCTATTAATATTTTTCCTATTTTTAAATTGGGTTGTTTGTCTTACTATTGAGGGTTTTTTAAATAACTTTTTTAGATGTTGATGGATCTTTATTTGATTCATTTATTTGTATGTGGTGCTGAGAATCAAACCCGTTACTTCACACATGCTAGGCAAGCACTCTACCACTGAGTTAAAGCCCCAGCCACTACTATTAAGTTTTAAGAGATCTTTATAATAAAGTATTCAGGACATAAATTCTTTTATATCTGATAAAGGACATATATATGTCTAAGATATATATCTAATATGTCTAAGAGGTATATATCCTAAACTATGGTGCTTATTATTTTTATTGTCTTAATGATGTCTTTTGAAAAGTAAAAGTCTCATTTTAATGAACTTTATGGGTTTTTTTTCCTTTTCTTCTGTTTGGGTTTCAAATTCTAAGAAATCTTTGCCTATTCCAAGACTAAAATGATTTTCTCCTGTTTTCTTCTGGAAGTTTTATGCAAGTTTTATAGTCTATAGTCTGTTTTTAATTAATTTTTATGTATGAGGTAAGGTAATAGCAGAGATGGATTTTCTCTTCATAGACATCTAGTTTTCCCAGCACCATTTGTTGAAAAGTTTACTTTTTTCCCCAATGAATTATCTTAGCATATTTGTCAAAAGTAAATTGGTCGTGGGCAGAGATTGTAGCTCAGTGGTAGAGCACTTGCCTCGCATGCGTGAGGCACTGGGTTCGATCCTCAGCACCACATAAAAATAAATAAATAAAGATATTGTGTCCATCTACAACTAAAAAATATTTTAAAAAAAAAAGTAAATTGGTCGTGTATGTAAGCCAGTGATATGATGTTAAGTGTTTAATAGCTATTATCTAGAAGGGCCTTATGTGTAGAGTTGGCCAATTTTCTGATGTGATACTCTTGCGTGGATGATTTCAAAGCTACTAGTAGTTTAAAAATCCACTCACTAAATTCCTGAGAATTTAATAATCGTTCTATAGACCAATATGAGTCAGATTCAGCACACTATTTTATACAAAGATCCATTTCTGAACTCTCTTTTCTGTTCATACATCTATGTGTTGATGCGTATGCCAGTAACATACTTGATTACTATAGCTTTTATAAGTTTTGAAATCAGGTAGTATAAATCTTCAGATTTTGTTTCTCTTTCTCAATATTATTTTGGCAATTTCTTTTCCATTTCCACATACATTTTAAGATCAACTTGTCATTTTATACAAAGAATCCTGCTGAGGTATTGATAGAATTACTTTAAATTTATAGATTTTATCAACTTCTAGATAACTTCCATCTTAACAATATTGACTCTTCCAAGTTATGAACATGGTATGTCTCTTTATAATATCTCTTTAGTTTCTCTCTCAGCAATGTCATGCAGCTTTTTTGTTTTGTTTTGTTTTTTGGTACTGGGGATTGAACTCAGGGGCACACAACCACTGAGCCACATCCCCAACCCTATTTTTTATTTTATGTAGAGACAGGGTCTCACTGAGTTGCTTAGTGCCTCGCCATTGCTGAGGCTGGCTTTGAACTTGCAATTCTCCTGTCTCAGCTTCCCAAAGTGCTGGGATTATAGGCGTGCGCCACCACGCCCAGCTTGTCATATAGTTTTAAGTGCACAGGCACTGCACTTCTTTCATTAAATTGACCCATAGGTGTTTTATTTTTCTTGATGCTATTGTGAATGGATTTTTAAATTTTTATTTTTCATTGTCTGTTACCAGTACATTATACGGAAATATAATTTGATTTTTGTTTATTGATCTGGTATCCAGAAGCCTTGCTAAACTCACTCATTGTTCTAGTACCTTATTTTTAGATTCCTGATGAATCAAATTAACTCCTAGTTTGGGCAGTTTTAATTTTTGACTATCCATCTGCATAGTTCTATAATACTGTGCACATGGACTTTCATTGTGTGAGACACGTTCTCGGGTACACAGAGGCCTAGGAGCTACATGCAGCCTATGACTAGACTAAGATAGTAGCTACATGTAGAAGTAGCCATTTACTTAATGAGGGGACCCCAAGCCCTAACACTTCCCATTGTAACTGTTACCCACATGAGATCCTTCTAAGGAGAGGGAAGATTTTTTTCTACTTATCTTCTATTCATGTGAGATCAGCTTCAGAGTTTATATACTGACCTTTTATATGTCCAGTATGTACTTGCCTCATTTTAGAGTGCCATCACACGTGGTATACATGTGTTTATTGGATATTAATGGATGAGAAGAATGATCGTTAATGATTAGCATCCTGGCATTCTCTGTATGCTTCTCTTTTCTTCCACCCACACAAAGGCAACTGAGAGACAAGCAAGCCAACACACATGCATGTATCCCAAAGCTCCTCTCTTGACCCGGTCATTTCTGGCCAGGAGGAAGCAATCTTCCACACCTGTCAAAACAGGGACAGAATGTTCTCTCAGCCGTTTGGCAACCCTCTAACCTCAGGGATGGTCTTTTCTTTACATCTACTGATCTTACTTCCTTTAACCACCACCTGCTGACGATAGCTTGGCAAATGACAGCATTCATGCACTGCTTGTATCGGAGTTCAGGATGGAGCTGGCTTTCTTTCATCCAGAACACTTTAATATAACCAACGTAGACAAGATTTTTGAACAGAGCCTTGATATGTTTCCATGACAACATAAATTACTTATGAAAATCTGTAGGAAGATTTTAGGCCATTAAGGCTTTAAAGCGCTTAAGAAATGTTGAAATTTTTATTGTGAAGAGGATAGGGAAAGAATTTGATTTCCCAAGGATTTAGATACATAATAAATAAATCTGGGGCTTATGGGAAGAGAAATGAAATTTTTATATGATTCTAGTTGGCAGTAATCCATTATTCTAATTCTCCACTTTTGTGGAGAAGTGATTTGTACCAATTAACACATGCAACTATTCACAGCAGTAAAACTTGTTCCTGGGGTAATTCTATTTCATTTTTCTTGTAAATGTCAGCCTTTTTCACATTAGAAATGAAAGAATGGTCTCCATTCTGTTCTTTCAAACTCTTTCTTTCCAAGACCAAATCTTCTCTCCTTCCCTCCTCCCTCCTCTGAGACCCGGCTTCATCAGTGATGGCTCTCTCTGCTGTCTTTGGTCTCTCCCTCTGTAATTGCTCTTTCAGTATCTCCCCTTGAGTCATTGCATGCAAATGTGCTTAAGTGGGACGAGTCTTTAAAAAGTGAACATCTGTTTATAGTGGATACTCACTATTGAAGATTCAATTCATCAGGCATTCATTGAATGCTATTCTGTTCAAGTCTAATGGGAAATGCACTCAGTAATAAGCCTGGTGTTGGAAGCTGCTGCCTAAATTTTGCCCACCTGGGCACCAGAATATTGACTGCAAGTGGTCAGAAATATCACCATAGCTGAACCGTCATGTAATTGTCTGTTTCTCTCCCCAGCTGACTGCGAGGCTTGTGGAGGTAGAGGAACTGCAGACATGCCTGGAACACAGAGGATCTGCAATAATTTTTCTTGAATAAACAACTTTGTAATGAAAATCAAATGCATTTATTAAACAATTATCCACCCTGAACTTGCAATTCTGGTATGAATATCCAGCCCCTCTTCAACTAAAGAGCTCTTTTATATACTTTCTCACTAAACCTCCATGTGGATCCTATACATGGGCTCACGCCAATCCTTCACAAATGGCCCATCAGTTAGAGTTGGGTTAAAGCCACATTTGCATATTTTGAGGGAATCCCTTTCTCCTTTCTGGCCCAGGCTCAGTGCCTCCCGTCACCTTGTTGGTCTATCTCCATCTCATTGAGCCTGGCACATACTATTGTCCAAGTCACCATTTTCTCCTGAGGCCTGTGTCTTAATTTCTGCATATGCTCTGGCCCCAAGGCAGCACATCTTCAGTTTTCCTGCCCAGGAGGCTTTGCTACCTTCTAATGAAGGCTACAGACTGTTCATCTTGGTTTGTTAGGACCAGAGCATGACCTCTGTCCGTGAACTTGATGCCGCAGCTCTCCTGGGTGGCTGAACTTCAGTGCTTGGCTCACACCATTGCTTTCTGCCTTGCTGAGGTAAAGCAAGAGGATTTTAAACCACTTCTGATGGGAAGAAAAATTTTGAATTAGGGTTTGTATTTGAATCTATTCAATATATAACAAATTGCTTCAAAATTTAGCAATTTCTTGCAATAAGTATTCATTATCCCATACAATTTCTGAAAGTCAGAGATCAGGAATGGCTTATGAGAGTGGGTCCAGCTCAGGGTCTCTCATGAGATCACATGAAGGCCTGCCTGGGCCTAGTCCACTTCTAAGATTACTTAGTCCAATGGCTTTTGGCTGGAGGCCTCAGTCCCTCCTTACATGGACCTCTCACAGGGGCTACTTGAGTGTTTTTGTGACACGGCTTGCTGTCCCCCAAGAGAGGTCAAGGAGAAGCCTACAATGCCTTAAATGGCCCACTCTGAGAAGTTATATTCTGTTTCTTAGAGGTGAGTCACCACTTCTAACCACATCCAGGCAAGAGCACCAAGCTCTAAGGTAGGAGTGCCAAAGAGCTGGGGACATATTGTAGGAAGTGATGCTATGAGATGCTTGTGTGGCAATTTTTTACTGTCTTCCCTTGGGGCAGCCCAGGGGCTTCCTGTTCAGACATTCACAGGAGATGGAGGCAGCATCCCTAACATGGTGAGGGTTACTTAGGAAATAAAGAGTTGTGAAAGAACAGAAAGGAGGCCATTCTTTCCTTTCTAATTTGAAAAGCCCTGACATTTACAATGAACCATGAAATAGAATCATACAAGGGGCTAGTTTTACTGCCATGAGTAAGTGTAGTCCTTACCCTCAGCAATTGCAAGGAGTGGAGAGAAAGAAGATGACTTGGGTGACCTTCTGGGAGCTGGAGCACAGCAAGTGCCACAGACAGATGCAGGTCAGAGAAGGATGCCTAATTCAGTTGGGGGGCTGATTTCAGCAGATGGACAGTGGGGGAGGCTTCTGGAGGGGAGAGCACAGGAGGCAGGTGGCATTGTGTTTCAGTAGTTGGAGGTGTGGAGAAGAGAGCATGGCAGGTATAGAAGCATGAGTGACACTCGGCAGTAGGCAGCAGTCTGTGTTTGGAGAAGGGCAGCAGGGTGCAGTGACAAACAGCTACCACAAAGGGCTGGTGTGAGAGTTACATAAGATGACACATCTAAAGAGCTCAGCACAGCACCTGGCACACAGAAAATGCTCACTAAATGACTGACAGAGACAAAGAAGGTTGGAAACATACGTGGGGCCAACACTCGAGGCTCTGTATGCATCCTGAAGAATCATAGCATGGGGAAACTAGAAGGAGCCAGAGCTTGCACCTCGTCCTGTAAGAACTAGGACCTGTTGGAGTGGCATGGGATTTACCCTGCAGCATGTGCCAGATGAATCAGAATTAAGGAGATGCTGATGCTGTGATCCAGGCAGAGGAGGTCCTGAGGCCCAGGAGAGGCAGGGGCAGAGGGCTGGACAGGAGAAGTTAAGGTAGATATCTGTAGATACTTTTCAAAATGGCCTGGCAGTAAGACGCTAGAGTCCCTGAATATGCCCAGCAGCTTCCAAAACTTCTAAGGGAGCAACCAAAGACACTAAGTCTCTAGGAGATGGCTCAAGCCAGGCCTGATGATGCTTGGGAGCTGGCCCGGCCTATTCTCCACAGATTTTCTCAGGACAAATGAGCCATTGAGGAGTTTGCAGTTTGCTCGTGCACTGAGGACCCTCCTCTGTCCCTGAAGGGACCCTGTGGGAGCCAAATCATCCATGGAGCCACAGACAACAGGATCCAGCTGTGGATCTGTTGTGGAGGGGGACAGTGGGCCTTTGGTGATAGTTAAAAACTAAAATGTCCTAGTGGCTTCCACACACCATGATACAAGAGAGCTTGACATGAGGAACATCTCTAGGATGCCAGCATTAGCAGCCTGCAGATATAGGGCCCTCCGGATATGCCCAGAGCCTCACGGTGGTGGGCACCCGGACTGGCTAAAGGGAAGTTCTTTCTTGTGATTGTTGCCAAGAGTTAAGGTGGCCCTAAGTCTGAAGGACCCCAAGAAAAACTTGGGCTACATGTCTGCTTCCAAGTGTTGGATGATGGAAGGGTCATGGGTTTGAGAGTGAGGCATTGGTATGCCACCAAAGCACAAGTATCTGCCCCGTCTGGGGTGGGGAACAAAGAGCTCAGAAGGAGGTGGCATTAGCTGAACAGAGATAAAAGCAAACAAGAGTTACTTCCCTTGACTGCCCATTGAATGCCAAGCCATTCAAACCTGTGAACAATGTAAGATAGCTTGCATGGCGACTGGTGGCATGGAAAGAGTCCTGGTAGGACAGCAGGAAAGGGGGTCTCAGCCCAGCTCTACCTCTCACCTGCAGTCTGACTCAGAAGGACCTCTCTTCATAGCCATTCAAGGGAGATTGCATCCAAAAGTAGGATTCTGTTCTGAATTTTCTATGAAATATCTTATCCTTTAAAAAGATGAAATGAAGCTGGGTGTGGTGGCTCAAGCCTGTAATCCTAGCACTTCAGGAGGCTGAGAGTTCAAAGCCAGCCTCAGCAATGGCGAGGCACTAAGCAACTCAGTGAGACCCTGTCTCTAAATAAAACATGAAATAGGGCTGGGGATGTGGCTCAGTGGTCGAGTACCCCTAGTTCAATCCCCAGTACCAAATTTTAAAAAAAGATGAAATGAATTCATGAAAGAATTGAATAATGACATGAAATTGCATAGTAACCACAAAGTTAGCCTGTAGAGTCAATGAGCCAGGAACCAAGAGGGTGGGAATCTTTGGGTTGAGTAATCCAGGAAGGATTCCTGGAAGAGGAGAGCCGTGAACTGGGGCCTTAAAGAATAGTTAAAATTGGGGCAGTCTGATAGTAGCACACCATCGATAGGGAAGGAATGCTGCCTTGCACAGGAACTCTCCATGGCTCCCCAGGCCTTCCACATACATCCAAACATGGCATTCCAGGCCCTCGCCTGGTCACCTTGTAGAAGACCCCTACCCTCCTTCATCCCGAGCAGCAGCCCCTCTATCAATTTGCCTGCTCTCCAAACTTGCCATGCGGACCCAGACTGGTGCGCAAACTCCCTGCATCTATTCCTTTATCTTTACCCTTCAGTGCTCTTCTCCCCAGTCTTCACGCCCCTTCAGAATTGTGTTCTTTTTACCTCTTCCCCTCTGAGCTCTGTTCCATTTGCTTCATTCTGCCTTTTTTAGGATCAGACATGGACAGGTCCTGACTCACTAAGTGATAGACACCAACCATGGCTGTGGGACACATGCCACGCCCATGACTGGTGTTTGGTAAATGCCAAATGAATAGATGAATGAATAAATGAGTGATCAGGCATAAATGTGTTTATATAGGCAAAGGGGACTGTGGTGCAAGGGACCACGTACTCCTGGCAAGAGGCACTAGGCATGACTCACCTGTGAATGGGGTCCACATTGCTCTTGGTCAAGACTCTAGGGTGGAGGAGCTCAGGAGTCACCTCCCCCAACCTGTGTCATCCAACCCTCCATAGCAATGTAGGCAGCAGCCAAGCACTCAACAAGCACCTTTTCTGCAGGCAGGTGAGCACTGTGTTTCTAGCATACTCCCAACATGCAATGGGAGTGTGTGGGCTGTAGAGTTGACCAACCTGTCCTCACACCCAGCTCTATTATTTACCAGCTCTGCAGCCTTATGCAAGCAACTTAACCTCTCTGAGCCTTGGTTATCTCCTTCATTAAAGGGTATAAGACTACGCTCTTTTCAAAATTGTAAGAATTACAGAGAATATCCAAACCAAACCCAAAACCCTTCAGTTTCTAAAAGATAATAAGGAATAGTAGCTAACTTTGTTTGTTTATTTGTTTATTTATTTATTTTGGGTACCAGGGATTGAACTCAGGGCACTCAACCACTGAGTACATTCCAACCCCCCACCCCTTTTTGTAATTTATTTAGAGACAGGGTCTCATTTAGTTGCTTAGCTTTTGCTGAGACTGGCTTTGAACTCACCATCCTCCTGCCTCAGCTTCCTGAGCTGCTGGGATTACAGGTGTGCACCACCACACCTGGCATAACTTTATTTTTAAAAAAAAAAAATCTTTAGTCGTATATGGACACAATGCTTTTATTTATTTTTATGTGGTGCTGAGGATCGAACCTAGTGCCTCACACATACTAAGCAAGTGCTCTACCACTGAGCTACAACCCCAGCCCCCTAACTTTTTTTCATGACATATGATTAGTTGTTGCATGTGGCTGGAAGAAGTTTTAAGGAGAATTTGAAGAAAGTTCTAAGAAATGGACTTTGGGCTTAAACCTAACAGTCTGTCATATATATAGTGGATCTATTAGGGAATGCATTAACAAAGTCTCATCTGACGTACCAAAGTTGTTCAAGATCAGGGTTACTACTCTCCTCCCCGACAAGGACACACTCAATGGGTGGGGTCCATGTCCCATGGAGATCATTACCAGGTCACCGGGGCCACTACAGAGATGCGTGAAGCTGCAGAGGCTGGCCAGTGGGAGATGACCCAGAACATCTGGGACATAGGGACAGTGTCTACCTATCCTAGTTCTAGTTCTGGAAGCAGGTGAGGGTAGAAGCATGGGATCTGGGTTTCTGCCATCATCTATTGGGAACTAGGTTGTGACTGCTTTGGCACAGGCAGGTCCAAGTCGTATGGGCCTGTCTAATGGAAAGGCCTTCAGCTCTGAAGGGTAGGATGGCCTGGAGCTCTGGTAGATAATGATGGCCAGCGTTCCACATTCCTGGGGGCCAGCCCTAGGCCTGTGCGTAAAACCAGTGTTTCCAAAGTCTGATCACGATGACCAACTGAACCTGAAGGTGGAGAAGAGAGGAAGAGAGGGGAGGAAAGGATGAAAAGAAGCCTTGATGCCTGGGTGGGTGAGGCGCTGTTGACAGAATCAGGAGGGGCTCAGTCCCATCCTGAATCCCATCCTCCTCCCAGTTGCCCCATTTCAGTGGGTGGCGCTACCACCCCCAAGCCAAAGTCCTTGCACCTCTCAGACTCATCCAGGCCTCACACCTCCCACAGTTCAGGCCCAGTTGCCTTCTCGACTCAGCATCCTTCCTTGGTCCCCTCTGCCACTCTCCTGGCTCAGGCCTGCACTTCTGTCCCTGACTTCAGCAAGGTCTCCTGCCTGAATCCCACCTCCGCTCTCTCCTACAGTCCACCATTCACCACACCACTGCCCAAGTGCTCTCCTGAAAATGGACCTGGCCATGCTCACTCTTGGCTGGGAATCATTTGGCAACTTCGTGCTACAAGGCAGACCCTCCCCTTAGCATAACTAGTGGGCCCTCCATGCTCTGACTAAGCTCCTTTGCCCTTACACATCAAATGGGAACCCAGCCACCCATACTGCGTACAGGCTCCCATGCTACTCAGGAGCCTCTGGAAGTGCTACTCAATCTGCTCGAACCCACACCCTACTCCCACCTTTTAGCCAACTCCCTGCTAGCCATTCTAATTCCGCTCCAGAAAGCTCTCCCTGACTCTCAGGCTCCACTCCCTCCTCCTTCATTGCTTTTAGCATCTTTCCCTGAAACAATTTCAAGTCCCTCTGCCTCCCACACCTGATGCTCAGGGACTGTTCTTACCTGTTTGGATGCCACAGCTCTCAACATCCTGTCAGGCAGAACACAAGCACTCTGGAAATATTTTGTGAATGAGTGGGCAAAGATGACCAGCGAGGGATCCCTGAAGAAGACAAGACAGCAAGGAAGACCAGACGATTTGGGTTTAGTGACATTGAGTCAGACATGTTGCTTGGGCATCTAGGTAGTGGCCCAGGCTGCACAGGAAACTTAGAGATAGTGGTCCCTCTCTTCACATATGAGCCAGTGCTTCTAGAAAAATCCAGCGAGCAGGAGGTCAAACGACCAGCTAGAGGTTTAGTGTTGCCAAACTGGCTTTAACAACTGAGAGCATTAGAGTTAGAAAGACATTATGGGGATCTTGGCTAGGCTAATTCTTTTTTTTTTTTTTTTTTTAATATTTATTTATTTTTTTAGTTGTAGGTGGACAGAATATTTTATTTTTATGTGGTGCTGAGGATCGAACCCAGTGCCTCACGCATGCTAGGCGAGCACGCTACCACTGCGCCACAATCCCAGCCCCTAGGCTAATTCTTTTATTTTACAAATGAGGAAACAATGGTCAGTGTGGGAGAGGCCTTGGAGAGGCTACTTTCTCCTGCAGACCAAATTCTTTCTGCAGCCTTCTTGAGGTGCTATTGCTGAGCCCTCAAAGAGGAAGTCAGTGAAGGTGAAGGGGCCCTTGAGAAGAACCCAACCCTGCAGAGATTCCTGCACTAACTGCTCCTTCTCAGGGGCCCCAAATGGGAGCAGACCCCATCAAGACCTCAGGGCCAGGAGCTTTGTAGTGAATCACACACTTCCAGGGAGAACCTCCAGCAGCAGCCTTGCTTTGAACACTGTTGGCCATCTATTCTCCAGCCCTAGAACAGACCAGAAACAGCAGACTGGAAAGGCAGAGAGGGATTGCTATAAACAGGAAAGCTGACAGGCCAACAAACCAACCAGCAGCAGTTCACACCAGAGCACATCCACACCCAGACACAAGTCCTAGCTGTGATACCCTACGGCACTCAGTGCAGGTGCCTTCCTCAAGATGTGTAAATGCTAAGCTGTTTCACCAAGTTTTCATCTAAGGTGATTCAGTCATTTCCATTCTGGCACTGTGAGCTGCAAGCCCTCTGCCATTAAAGGGAGGACTCTTCCTTAAGAGTCTACAGAACAGCCAGGCACCATGGCACACACCTGTAATCCCAGTGACTTGGGAGGCTGAGGCAGGAGGACCACAAGTTCAAAGTCAACCTCAGTGACTTAGCAAGGCCCTAAGCAACTCAGTGAGACCCTGTCTTGAAATTAAGAATAAATAGGGCTGGAGATGTGGTTCAGTGGGGTAAGTGCCCCTGGGTTCAATCTTTGGCATAAAAAAAGAATCTACAGAACAAATCTTCCCCCTTTGTGAGAAAGGGGGAAGGGATTTGGCATTTGTTGATAGGCTACAGTATAGCTAGTACTATGCCTAATACATGTCTCATTTTGCAACTCTAGCTTTGTACATGGCGCATCCAATATCTGTTGAACTGAATGACTGCCCGGGCTGGGTGCTTTCAGCCTCATTTCAGAGACTGGGAAACGAGGTCTGAAGATTTGAATTGCCTGTCCACAGTGTGGAACTGGGCAGGAGCTCAAGCATTTTCCCCAAAGCACTACTGCTATTGTTACAACCCGAATCCACTTGACAAGAAAGAAAACTACCACTTTCCATGATCAAACAATAGCACTAACTAACTCTCCAGCCACGCTCAGTGCCACAAGTGCTAATTGAGGGCTTGCTGTGTGCAACTTGGGTCAGGAGCCCTGCTTCCAGGCATACAATTTTTTATCACTTATGTTTTCTTTGACCAACAGGAATGAATTCAGAGCATGGACAGACATCAAGCCTGTGAAGCCAATAAAAGCCAAGCCTCAGTACAAGCCCCCAGATGACAAGATGGCTCACGAGACCAGCTACAGTGCCCAGTTCAAAGGGGAGGCCAATAAGCCAACAGCAGCTGACAATAAGGTCATTGAGCGCAGAAGAATACGCAGCCTCTATAGTGAACCTTTCAAGGAACCCCCAAAGGTGAGACAGATCTTGTGGGGAACGTTTCAGCACGGCCCGGACTAGAAAGGTGAACCAAGCAGAGCTTGGGAGTGGGGCCACCAGAGACACTGGCCAGTCCCAAGGGCTCCTTTCCTTTTTAGCACACTGAGAACTGTGGGCATCTTCAACAGGAGTCTTTGTTAAATTCAAAGGAAATGTTAGCTGTAGGGCCTGTAATCCCAGCTATCACTGAAAGGCTGTGGCAGGGAGGGTCGTAAATTCAAGGAAATGTTAGAAAGGACCATTACCTGAAATAAAAATAGCTTCAAGGTGGGCAGATTGTCAGAGAACTAGATTCTGCATTTGAGAGATTCAGAAAAGAAGTGGCAGAAAAATCTCACCTGAGCTGTAAATCCTTGTCTTAAAATAGCTGTATTTCTGCACCTGCAGGGCCCTTCCCCCACCGTCCCACTCCAGCCCCTTCCTTTCCTCCCAGTTCCTGGCACACAGCCGCCCTCTCATTCTTCCCTTGATAACACACCATCCACCAGCAGGGTTCACTGTCATAGAACATCTGTCACATCAGCTGCAGGACACACTCTCAGTCATTAGTTACGAAACAGTTTGTGAAAGTGCATTCCGGAGTTTTCTTAGAATAACGCTACCCTACCTGATTCGTATCTCAGTGTGAGTTCATACATCGGGGAAGGAGGCTGGAGATTGAGCTCCCACATGGTGGCAATCGCACATGCCAAGCAGCCTTATTCTGTGATGTCAGACCACATGGAATTGGATACACATCATCTCTCCTACAAGGAACAGCAGAAATCATCTGAGAACCTAAATCCCTTTAGCACCCAAACTGTCTTTTCTGATTTTGTCCTAAAGTCTAGCACTCAGGTGGAGTTTCCTAAGTGGTCAGGACCATTTTATAAGAAAAGGAACTACCCAACCCAGTTTGCCTGAAACAATTCAGGAAACCTCTCCATTTCAGGCAAACCAGGATGATCGGTTACCTTATTTGCAGATTAGGGTGACTGAAAACCAGAGGAACTCAGCAAGTCAATGTCCCACCCACAGATGAGGGTGGGATCCAGGACATGGGGTTGGCATTGAACAAAAGAAGATTCCAGCGGAGGAAGGAGGAAAGATAGGGGAAATTAAATCTAGAAATCAATGGGAGCAAATAGCATATCGAACCATCATGCTCAGTGGCTCCAGAGTTCTCTGAGAAAGAGAAGGCAAGTCTGTGTCCTCAGAACAAGGGGAAAGAGCTAGAGGAGGGAGCCCAGGGAGAGTGGGTTGGGCTTGGAGCAGCTGCTCTGGGGGAAACTGTCAAGGTGGCCCATCAGAGATGGGGAGCATGTGGCTGGCAGTCCAGCCCCGATGGCCTGGCTGAGACTGGAGACATCCCAACTCAAAGCATCTCAGTAAGAACACTTCTCCACATGCACTCCCATCCCAGAGACAGAGACAAGGAAAGGCCAGCTACCTGCAGCAATAAACCACTGGGAACCCAGTGTCTGACACCAGCCAAGGTTCATCTGTCATGAATGGCTTGTCTATCATGGGCTGCAGCTCTTGCTCCTCAAGCCTTGTCAGCCTAGGCCTGGGGTGATGGAGCGCCCCCCCTCTGAGGCAGGGGCACAGAGAGCATTGGAAAACACAGGCTGACTCTCAGGTCCTGGCCTGGAGGTGACCCACGTCCCTTCTCACATTTCATTGACTACAGGAAATCATATGCTTGTGCCTGAGTTGAACAAGGTGATGAGGTATAATATTCCCACAGGGAGGGACAGCAGATGCTGCACAATAGTGACTGCCTGCCACCTGGGGAGGAGGACAATCTAGGGAGAGGGGTGGTGAGTCCCTGCAGCCAGTGAGAATGCTGCCAAAAAGACAAACCAGGGGGTTTAGACCAGGGAAATCAAATGGCCAATGTCACTGAAAATCTTTCCTTACTATGCTCATCAGTGTCAGACGCCATCCCCATCATCCTTTGATTAATACTATAATGTCTTTCTCTCTAAATCCTCTCTCCTACTCCCTCTCTTTTGTGTTTCTGTATTTGCGGTCTGTCTGTCTCTCCATACAGGTGGAGAAACCTAGTATTCAGAGTTCCAAACCAAAAAAGACCTCAGCGAGCCATAAGCCCCCGAGGAAGGCCAAAGACAAGCAGGTGGTGTCGGGCCAGGCTGCCAAGAAAAAGAGCACAGAGAGTCCCAGTGCCACCAAGCCCGATGACAAGGAGCAAAGCAAAGAGATGAACAATAAACTGGCTGAGGCTAAAGAGTAAATGTCACTGCACTTTCCTTTTATTCCTCTCTCTCTCTCTCTCTCTCTCTCTCTCTCTCTCTCTCTCTCTCAACCAACAAACAAAAAGGCCACAAAATTAATTAGAGACTTCCCCTCTGCCTTGGTCCTGGGTGTTCCAGGAACTCTTTGGTTTTGTTCTATTAGTGGAGGAGCCCTGGTTCACAGACAGGGCCACACCTCCTCCTGAGGGTGGCCTGCGTTAGCCTCAGGACCCTGGGATACCAGGAAGCCTTGTGCACTGGCCGTGCCTCCCCTTAGGGACCGTACTCAGCCAGCTCCAAGCATACCTCCTGGTAGAGCTTGGAAGTGTCTGCTGTAGGGTCTTCCCTGATCCTCCCAAGCTCTGTGTCACTGGTTGATTTTGAACTTTAGGTAAAGTTTCTTTTTCAAAGTTCAGAGGATGATCATGTGCTATAGAAGCTCAGCTTATGCTTCTCGATTGACAATATTTGTGGAAATATTAGAAACAAAATGAACAACAACAAACACAAAAACAAAACAACAACAACAACAGAAAAAACAACCTTGGCCTTAATGTCAATGAAATGGAGTTGTCTGTTAACTTTAAGTAATCTTCTAGAATCTTCTGTTAGAAGTGTGTGCCTATGTTTTGTTTCCTACTAGTGGGCTTTAAATTGTACACCAAGTAATAGATAGGCTCCTAGTGACGGAGACCAGGCCAGCAGTGGTAAAGGGTGAATGTTTTAAGTGTTGTAAGTGTCATAGGAAGGTCACAGCTGTGGGAGACTGCCTTCCCATTTGTCCTTGGCACACTGCCAGTGTTGCAGTGACAGGTCGAGGGCGACTAAGGAAGAAGGGTCAAGGTGGAGGAATAGAGGACTTAGTGTTGCTTTCTGTTCCTGAGATGCCAAAGCGGCAAGCGTAGAGATGCTGACCCTCCCTCCCCGAAGGGTCTTGCTCTGCTCCACAGAGGCCAGCAGTGCCAGTGCCGAACTTCAGGTCGGGTGTTTCTGTGACACAGCCGCAGGCTAGGAGAGGACCCTGTGAAGTGATTGGCAGGCCTTTTTGACCTCATTGACCAAGAAAAGCAGCTCTCAATGTGTGTCTGTGTGGCCAAAGCCCCCAGAGGAGGCAGGTGCCACCATAGCTGTGCTAGAGTTGTGTTGTAGGAATTAGTCAGGGAGTCGTTGTGCAAAGATCCCCAGTGCTTGTGAGGGAACCCCGAATGTCTACCAGAAAGAATATATTTGCAAATGTGAGGTGTGGATTGCTCAGCATGCTTGATTTCTCCTGTCCTTGAAGTCCATCTTCTCCAGCATTCTCAATGGCTGGGCTGTGGGACGACATGGAGCCTCTGCCTGGGCTTTTTTTTTTTTGTCTTGGAAGACAAGAGTGAAGGTCCCCCAGCTCCTTACCTCAGAAGTCCCTCCAGGTCCTTCCCATTTAGAGGCAGCAGAGCTCCATGGGCTCTCTCTTTATCATCACTGCCCAGGCAGCAAAGTGTCTGTTTTCTATTTCGTTTGTCACCTGAGGGCCAGTTGAGAAGTCTTTGCAAAGTAATTCAGCCTGTGCTATGCAGGTCCTGGTTTTTAATAAAACAGGAAAACCAGAAATGAAGTGTGTGGTCAGGCCACTGCCACCTTCCTTGCCCTCAGGGCGTGGACTATGAAGAAGTGTCCAGGGCAGAAAACCGCTAGTGTGTCTCAGTGCTTATGAATCACAGATTTTTAAATGCCTACTGGAAATGACTGGCATAGATCTCAGTACTGTTTCCAGCTACTTGTTAGCTAATCCTAAAACTTACCAGAGAACTCTAACAACCTGATGTAACTGTATCCAGAGAATCTCCGATGTCTGGTTGTTCTCTTACGATTTGGCATTAGCGGGACACGTTGATGCTAGCTACAGCTTGGATTTCTCCACGGAACGTTTTGCAGACCCAGTGAGTCAGAGTTTACAGGGGATCATTCAGGGGTCACTCATATATTGAATGCCTTGTGTCGGGCACTGTGCTAGACTTGGTAGGCAGTATAAATAAATCTGTCTCCATGGCAGCACAGCCAGAAGGATGCACCTGACGATCCCCTGTGCACTGTGACCCAGCCAAGTTGGTGTTGTCCAAGTCGGGGTTTGCCGCAAGGGCCCCACAGGCTTTTGCACCCACTCTGCCGCCCCAGAGACTGCATTTCCTACCCTGCCTTGCTTGTGGCTTTAGATGACAATATAATGTCCTTTTCAACCTGTCAGTGTCCCCTTCTTTTTCACACACCCACCTAAGAAAACTCTGTAGTTCACTTTGACTCTTGAATGTGTCACTTCCCTGGCAAGAAACTTCCTTTGATTTCTACTGTTTACAAATAAAACTCAGCCAGTCTCGTTCTGTATCTCAAACATACTGAACGAAACTATCTTGGTTCCTCAAGCAGTGTTTGGTGTTGCCTTTCTGGAGGTGACCGAGCTTCCTCCGATGCCTGTCCTGCTCATTTGCATCCGGTTCTCTGTGGTTGCTGCTCCTACCCCCAGCAAGAAAGCGGGGACAGAGACTTTCCCGTCGTCTGCCTGGCCGCCTGCCGAAATCCCCGCAGAGGGGTGCGTGGCTTCCCCAGCTCTCTCTTCTCTGCCTGGGATCTTGTCCAGCCCATACAGCTGTGCCTGGCTGAGGCAGACAGGAAGTGTCTAATTACGATTTTGTGGCCTGGGTCTTGTTGCGTACCACAGATTGTCTATGTGACGTGTAGCGCACACCTCTCTTGGTGCTATTTCATTCCCGCTGTTAGTAAGAGAATGACAAAAATATTCATGTATAGCCAATTGATTGTGACGTGCTTGTGGTCTGTGCTTGCTCAGAAAACAGACAACCGAACAGTTTTTCCAATTATAAATAAATGCTAAAGACAAACACCACTTTCTTGATCTTATTTCCTTGGTGAGGCCCAGCTGAGTAGGTGAAGGAAGCAACCTTTGGCATTTGAGCCCCTCTCCACGAGACGAGCTGTGCCCTGCAGTTGTCCTGGGTGTCTCCATAATGCAGCTTGACTCTTTTAGATTGCCTCAGATACTAATTGCAAGCAGTCAGACTAAGTGTTGGGAAAGGCGAAGATGGACCGGGAGACGCATTGGCCAAAAAGGTAGTGTAATGTTTTGATCCCATGTCTCCGGATGAGTGACCCCTGTAGCCCGCACGGCCTTGCCGTGCTGGGAGGCTGGGCTCCGACTCCACCCCTCCCTGTGACCAGGAGCAATGCTGATTCTGGCCTTTTCTCCTCACAAGAGATGGCAGAGTTGTCTTCACTTGTTCATTTAATCTATGGTCATTTTCGAGGTTTCACCTCCAGGGGCTGGCTTTCCATGTGGGCATGGGGACTGCAATCATGTGTGCCTACCATAGGGGTGCCAAAAAGCCACCAGAGAGGCCCCAAACAGGCCACGACAGATCAGGTAGTTGGGAGCTCAGATGAAGGACAGCTTTCTTCCTCTGGGGGTCGGGAGTCATGGAAGGCTTTGTGGCAGAGGGCGCCTTGGAGGGTGGTGGGATGTGGGGGTGCAGCGTGTGCAGGGTGTGCAGGTGAGCAGGTCTGGAGACAGGAAGGTGGGTGGGGGGCCAGGGGGGAACCTCAGTGCTAGGGCCAAGTTTTCCCACTTTGTTATCCTTCTGGTAAAGTGAGAGACAAAAGATTTCACCCTCTTCATTTTCACCATGTATTGATTGGACACCTTGTGTGTGTGCCAGGCACCGTGCTGGGCACTAGGGAAGCAGGATGACTGAGACCCTGCCTCTGATCACAGTGGGGCATGAAGGAGGAATCCGTTCTAGCTGGTTCTGTGGATCAGGAAGGACTTCGGCGGATGGGTAGGTGTTGATCAGGTGAACAGAGCCGGGGGTGGCCAAGGCATGCCAGGTAGAGGGGTCTGTACAAGCAAAGGTGTGGAGGGGTTACCGTACCTGCCAGGGTGCGGAGCTCAGGTTTGGTTGAGGGTGTGGGTAGTTAATTTGGGAGGGAAAAGGGCAAAGGCTAGAGAGTGGCAGAGTTCAGTAGCAGAAAAGCCTGGTGCCACAAGACGGTGGCTGCTGACTGGGGATCTCCATTTCACCCGCCCAGCTGGCGCCCACATCCTGCATGCTCCACCGCCATGCTTCTCCCCCTCCCCACGCATTGGCAATGGACACAGGTCCTCTCCGGCTCTAGGCTAGCAGCCCTAGGATGGGACTTTAATTCTGTTGCTGGCCCTGATTTCTAAGTATTTTTGATGGTGGGAGGCCTTAGTAAGAATCAGTCAAGGGTAATAATAACTATTTTTTTGTGTGTAGTGCTGGGGATTGAACCCAGGGCCTTGTGCATGCGAGGCAAGCACTCTACCAACTGAGCTATATCCCCAGCCCCTCAAGGGTGATGATTTTTTAAAAGCCCACTATATATTTGTTTTCCAGATGATTCAAAAAATTCCATTCACCTGTCCACTTCTGTATGATGCAGAAAACACAAAAACTATTCAAATCTCTTTAGATAAGTTAAAGGGGAAAGACAAAGTAGGGGTTGAGAGACACGGTAAGAAAGGAGAGAAGCAGAGAGATAAAAAGAGAGGCAGAAAAAAAGACACAGAAACACACATATATAAGACATGGAGAAGAACCTAAAAGAATGAGAGAAGGGGAGATATACTCAGAACCCAGGTAGAGCAAGACCTGGGCAACAGGGAAGGCAGGAGGCAGCAGACCTGGCCGGCTTCCCTGGGTTACCCGCTGAGCAGGGCTCCATCTCACACCTGCAGTCCCGCCATGCTCCCTTGGCTGCCTGGAGCCCCCGCAGACAAATCTCCAGCCCACTGCTCACTTGCTTCCTTAAAGCAGAGAGCAAACATCTGAAACCAGTGTCTCGTTGCTATATATATTTTTTAGTTGTAGATGGACACAATACATTATTTTATTTTATTTATTTTTGGGGAGAGCTGAGGATTGAACCCAGTGCCTCCCACATGCCAGGCAAGCGCTCTACCACTGAGCCACAGCGTAGCCCTTGTCTAGTTTTAAGATTGTTGCTAAGTCAGTTGTGAACATATTTTAATTCTTCTTTATAGTTTATGCATTCTTAGTGAAATTCTTCCCTATTTTTTAAAATTTTTACTGGTTTAAGATTTTATAACCTCACAGATTTGGGCAGCTGTGTCAGGTCCCATCTCACAAAGACTGTGGATGCCCTCAGCATGTCATCGTGGTCTCAAGGTCCTTTTACTGCTCAGATGTCTTTTTTTTTTTTTTTGGTACTGGGGTTTAAACGCTGGGGCACTCGACCACTGAGCCACATCCCCAGCCCTATTTTGTGTTTTATGTAGAGACAGGGTCTCACTGAGTTGCTTAGCACCTCACTGTTGCTGAAGCTGGCTTTGAACTCACGATTCTCCTGTCTCAGCCTCCCAAAGTGCAGGGATTACAGGTGTGCACCACTACGCCCGGCTCAGCTGTCTTAAAGCAGTTCACATTTCAAGATGTAGCTTATGGACCATCACAGTTGAAGCGAGGCTCTACCCCAGACCCACTGAGGTTAGCACTGTTGAGACAGTGGTCCCCGCGGACATGGAGACAGGAGAGTCAACTCTTTCAAAGACAGGAAGATAGACTGTCTTGGACCGTACCTGCAGAACCAGGCAGGTGCCACCCACCATTGAGCACATGCTTCCTCTCGACACTCAGTCCATCCTGGAACATCCACACCAGAGAGAGCTAGGGCCAGCGTCCTTGCATGTTTTAATATTTATCAAGTGGCTTCTGGCTGATGTTGGCGGTGCACTCAGGCATCACCGCACTGGTGGAGGGGAATCTGTGATTGTGCATGCTGAGCCTTTCACCAGCCTCTTGGAGCCTTGGTGTCCTCCTCTGGAAATGGAGGCACTAGTACTCAGTCCAGGGAGCAGAGTGGGGATGACATGACATGAGGGGGGTAGGACGTACCGTGGACACTAAACATGGCATTTCAGGCCCTTCCCCTCCATTGATAGTACTTGAAAGGTATGGGTTCAATTTCTTGCCAATAGATAAGCAGTACACTGTGAACTGATTATGTATGTTACACACTCTAAAGAACACTTTTTTAAAGACTTCCAGCTATTGAATTAGCCTGAGTTCACAGACTGAATAATGTTCTAACAATTTACATTTATTGATTGCTTACAAAGCATTTCTTTCTGTTGTTTCATTGAGTATCCCCCCCTCCCCGAATGCTGTGAAGCCAAGGTTTGCCCCAAGTAACAGATGAAAAAGTGAACCTCAAGGGAGAGGCCCCTGGCCAGCATGGCCATGGCCGAGCTTGGAAGACAAAGGAAGCACTAGAGGCCAGGCCTTCGGTTCCAAAGTCCAGGGTGTTTCTGCCCTCGCCTGAAGGAGGCTGGGTTGACCTGAGATGAGTCAGGTTTCAGACAAGTGGGACTCAGTGAAAACTGCACCCTAACCCTCAGGGCCACACTCCGGGCCATTCACACTCCAGCGGGCTTGCCCAGCACCCTCTTCAAATCCCAGAGTTCAGACACAAACTGAGGGAAGATAAGAATTGGATCAGGTCTTCACACACCATCAACTCAAACATCTTGACTGGACTGATCAATTGTCTCAGTCAGTGTTTTTCCTTTGGACACTAAATTAACTGATTAGGTAACTGAAATGTAAGGTTCACTACAGAACAGAATGGTCCAGCAGACTTTCATTCATCAGAAATGCAGTTGGTACTAGAGATACCAAAATAAAATTGTCATCTGATACCTGGAGGATAGAATGAGAAACCATCTTTTTGTGTTTTTGTTTTTTTTTTTAAATTTCAAGGAGTGAAATTGAGCTTGAATTTCTACCCTTTGTCCTCATGTAAGTGGCCCTCCATCACTTGTTAACTTGGCATTGTATATAACTATCTCAACAGATGGTCCCAGACATCCTGTCTGAGGCCAAGGGAGTTTCAGAGGCTGAGAGGAATAAATTACTGCCACTGCTACTGGCTTAAGCTGCTGGAGGGATCTTTAGATTTGCAAATCCGACCATGTCACACCCTGCTTCAAACCATCCGCCGGGCTCCTGGTGGCCTGCAGAAGCCGCTTGTCCTCTCAGTGCGCCATGCTGCTTCTCACCTCCATATCTTTCCCACGCTGTCCTGCCTGCCCAGAATGCCCTTCTCCTGCTTCTCACCCGGCTAATTCATCCTTCAAGACTCTCTGCTCAGGGGACTGCTCCAGGAAACCTTTCCATACCGCCCAGGCTGGGTAAGATGCTCACTGTGTGTGTCTCCATCATGGAACTTACCATATATCCTGTGTCCTCTGCTCACGTGTGTGTCCCCCAAAGGCAAGGGCCAGCTCCTTCTGTCCATTTTTGTAACCTACTTCCAGGCCCAATGCCTATCATAGAGAATGTCTTCTGGAGAATTCACTGAATGCACAATGAGTGAGTGAATGTGTGAATGGCCATATTCATCCTGTGCCACCATTGTCACCATGGTGTCTCCACAAGGCTTATTCTGTGTAGTGACTGTCCCTGCTCATGTGAAAGGGATGGTTTTGAGATGCATCACAGCAATGGCAAAGACTCTGTTCTGGCCAGTATATGTCTATACTTTATGTAGTTAATTTTCCTAAACAGCCCTGATTTCATAAAATCACGAGCTCTTAATTACAGGGTAATCTTAAGAGGTTACCTCATCTTACCCCATGTCCAGTGCAGAGCCTTTGATTCTAGGATGACAGAAAGGCATTCTCCCCACCCCACCCAAGGGCCACATAGTAGGAGGAAAGACACGGAATTAGAGCTAAAAGACCTGGTTCTAAATCCAAGCTCTGCTCTCTGCTAGCTGTGTGACCATCACTGAGTCTTTTGATTTCTTTAAGCCTCAAAAAGATGATAGTAATACTAGTCTCCATTGCTCTCCAAATCTATTCATTTCCCAGGTTCAGGAAGTAGGAATTAGGCCAGCAAAGAATAGCATGTTATAGGAACCTGGTTGTTTCTGGAGTTTGGGATAGCAATTGGGAAGAGCGTTAAAAGCAAGAAATCCCCATTCCTAATCCACTAGACCCTCATGAGGGACTGACAGAGGTGCATGACAAAGTCCCCTGTAAACGGGAAAGCGTCACACTCCTGTCAATACTTCAGTTCTTGCTGGTCACCACTGCCCAGTTAACTTATCTCTCCTGGTCCCAAACTGTGTGGTAGCTGGAGCCACCCAAGGAAAATCACTCCCTCTGGCCACACGCTGGCCTGAGGTTAAGACTATTTAGAGATGGCTCTTGCCACCCTCCTCCCCTGCCCCAGCCCTTCATCTGGTCCTTCTGAGCAAACCCTATAAATCACTTTGTACAGATTCCATTTTTGCAATTACATGTTCATTTGAATTGGTTTCCTTTGGACACATGAAACCAATGTTGATTGATTGCTCAAGATCCCATCCTTTGCTTAAATGGGGAGAAAGGGAGGACGAAAATTGATTATTAAGTTCCCAGGAGCACAGAATGAGAAAAGAACAGAGCCATTTCTCTCTGGTGGCCTTAGTCCAGGCCCTTTACATTTTTTAAAGGGTTGTTAACAGGATTATCCGATTCCTAGTGGCCAGTTGAGACCATCCATCTTGCTCTTGACTTTGTTTTCTTTGTGTTAACACAACCAATGATGCTTTTACAATATTGCTGGTGCAACTGGGATTTTAGTTATTTATTCTTAGCAGAAAAAATCTAGAAAAATATATAACAGTAAAATAAATAAGCAAGTAAATAGCAAGGCTGAAACCCGGACCCCTGGTAACCTAGTACAACCTTTTCCCTGATCTTCATTAGAGCACTCCCTCCTGGAGGGGACCCAGAGTGGTAGGGAAAGGTAGAAACTAGCGTTCTGCCCCACATCCCTGGTGTGGCTTTTGTGAAATGCAGAGTTGGCCCAGTCTACAGGAAGGGATGGAATATTTATTTGGCTTTTAGGCATTTGGTCTAATTTCATCTTTATGATGAAGTTAGAGTCTATTGTTATCCCCATTTACAGATAAAAAAATCAAAACTGAGGGGCTGGGGATATAGCTCAGTTGGTAGAGTGTGTGCCTTCGGTGCACAAAGCCCTGGGTTCAATCCTCAGCACCACCAAAAAAAAAAAAAAGAAAGAAATCAAAACTGAGTGATTAAGAACAAAGTCACACAACTTATAAGTGGTGAGCTAGGATTTAAAGGCAGGTTTGGGTGACTCTAGAGTCCATCCTTTGTCCCGTCCTTGGGCTATCACTGGGATTCCTGTAGCGAAGAAGGCACACATCCTCCTGAACACGAGTCTCCCTGTCCTCTCCCTTATGCACGACTCCAAACTCTCTCATCTATGGAAAATGAGTCATGTGAAGGTCGCAGGTGCAGGATTTGATAAGCATAGCTCACTCCCTACCCCTGACCCAGAATTAAGCCTTGTGGTGGCAATATTTTTCTAGCTGTGGTCCTAGCTGCTCTTCTGGTGGTGATGAAACACATCTGGGTGGACTCTGGCCCAAGGCTGGTAGACTGATTGGCAGCCACACAGGTAGGGTTCATGATGTGAGTGGGGCTGGGCACTCCTAGGCCAAGATGACACTGCGTTCTGGGCCTGTCTTCTTTGCCAGGGCTAGGGCGTGGGGTGTCATGTAATAGACAGGGTTGAGGTGATACAGGACCGGCCAGGCAGTTGTTGGGGTCTTGAGCCCAAAGGGAAAAGTCTCTCAGTAAATGCAGTTGGGAGCTCTGATCTGAGACCTGTAGAAATCATTGGCCCCAGCCAGGACTAGTCCAGGTCAGCTCAAATGGAACCCGGTTCATATACAGCAGATAAATTTAGAATCTTAGTATTTGTAGAGAACGAGCTTTTCAGTTAAGGTCCTGATGTTGCTGTATGCTCCCTACACTACTTTTGGCAACCTACATCTCCTTTCTAACCCTGTTTTCCAGTTCGGAAAATGGATGAGAGAACGAGCTCTCTCTGCCACCCGATGCATTGTGAGAGCCAAAGGCCATGTTGTATGTATAGTCCTCTTAGAAATCCAGAAAGAGGCAGAAAAGGCTGTTAAGGCAGTTACAAATAGGAAAACGTATGCAACCTGTAAACGTGATTGTCAGCAGTTGATCTTGTATGAGGTTTTTTTTTTTTAGAACTCCTCATTAGGATGTTGGCCACCTACTATGTGCCAGCCCAATGCTGGAAATTTCTGGATCTCTACTATATTCAATGGCCTGACACATGGTAGGTGCTTTTAAAATATTTATAGGAATATTTTGTTTGAAAGGAAGAAAGCAAGAGGGTGAGGAAGGAGAGAGGGAGGAGGAAAGAGGGAGGGAGGAAGAGAAAGAGAGAGAGAAAAGAGAGAAACAGAAGACATGGTGGTCCCTTCCCTCAGAGCCCAGAGCAGAGGCAGCTATGAACAGGTTGGTAACTGATGTGAGGGGGTAGCCGGGGTGGGGTCTGTAGGAACACTGGAGAAGCTGGGGCTGGGTGTCAGAGGTGGTCCTACTGAGGAAGTGGCCCTGGAACTGAATCTTCAGTCACTGAGGGGGGCTTTGCTAGGCAGAGGGGAGGATGGCTGGCTGGCAGCTGGCACTGCCGACCTGAGAGGAAGCAGAGCAGCAGGGGCTGATGAGTGGAGGCGTGGGCTCCAGGGCAGAGGGGTGTGTCCTGTTTGGAGACCTGCCTGCACCAGGACTCTCAGTTCTGGGCTCACACTCCCAAGGGATGCGAGCCAACTGAGGCGTGTTATGAGGGCGCCAGGTGGCACAGCGAGGGCTCCGGAAGCCGAGTGTGCAGCTATTGTGGCACTTGTGTTACCCAGAGGGAGTCGGGAATAAGGACATGATTGCTGCCACTTTAAATCTCTGAAAGGCTATGCTGGGGCAGGCAGCACCTCCAGAGGGTGGCTCCAGAGTGTGGGGCCTGGATCATGGCGGGATGTGCAGAGTGGAGCTGCAGAGAACACAGGTTTCTAGACATTCAGGTCTAACCAGTGATCACCAAGAGCAGGCCACCTCACCAGGGCAGGTGTGCTGACTCCAAGGATATCCAGGCACCAAGGGGTGACAGCAGGGGCCCAGGAGGCCCCACTGCCCCCAGGTCTGCCCTTTGGTCGGCTCTACAGAGCTGTGCTTTCATGACACAGAGAGGGAAGATTTCTCCAGCAAAGGGATGTCTTTGCCCCTTAAAGAGCCCTTTGAGTCTCTGAAGAGATTCAGGCTGATAGGGGCGCAGGGCCAGGGCTGGTGGTAGCACCTTTGTGCTGGGGGCGGCAGGTGTTTAGAATGTGTGCTTGACAGTCTTTCTGGAGGCTGCTCAAAGGAAAGCCTAGGTCTCATTTCTGTGCTCCCAGCACAAAGCTGAACACAGAGTAGGGATTCACTAGATTTTATCCAATGAATGGATAAAAGAAAAAAAATAAAAGAGAATAAAGAGAAAAAGTCACACAACAGCCATCCATTACTCTCACTTGGGAGGCCAGGTACTCCTGCCAGCCAGATGCTGCTAGGTACTGATGACACAGAGAAACAAAAACAGCCCCACGTTCTAGCAGGAGAGGCAGATAACTACCAAACATGGGAATTGATGAAATAGAGGCTCCCACTGTGGGGGAGCGAGGGGAGAGAACTTCTTGCCTCCCATAGATCCTTCCTAAGAATAATGAGCCTTCCAAAGACGGTTTCCTTGGCAATCCCCCTAGGGCAGTGTTCCCATCTCTGGGTTGGGAGCTTTGTTTATCTCTAACAACATGGGCACATGTGCAAGACCCATGGAGGCAGGCAGGCGGGGAACAAAGCCATAATATCACTCTGTCTGGTCTCCACCTCCAGGGGCCTCTGTGGCACCATAGGCCTCATCCCCATTCTTCCCATCCTGACCATCTTTGCTCCAAGTGAGTGTGCCCACTCCTTCTGCCCACCCACTGAGGTGCTGGAAGGCCGGTGTTTTCATCTGGGACCAGCTATGCTTTTGCTGTGTGGCTGTAGGAGAGCTGCTTGCCTACTCTAACCTCATCGCTGAGTCTCTCCTGGGGGCCACCCTTTACTAAACATAACTTGTATTCCAGGAGTCACTCTGTGAGCACTCAGCCAATTCCCATTTTAAAGATAAGGAAACTGAGGCTTGGAGGCTGGTGTGGCCACGATGCCACCTCGTGGCTAAGGAGGAGCTGGGTCAACATTGGAATCCAGCTCTACCAGCCTCAGGCTAGTCTGTGACCTTTCTCCTCCAAAAGGTTACTTTTTACATCACATGTAACAGTATATGTTAACACATCTACCACAGGCCAGGCACATAGTTACTGCCCAAGGGTCTCTCTCTTCCTTGGGGCTTTTCCACCCCGTGGAAGCCAGGGGGTGCTAGGACAAGGCCCTATGCTGGGAGCTCTGGGCTGCTTTGATGGTACAACAGGAGACCATCTGGAAGGAAAGAAAATACACACAGGCAGATTATGGGATCAGAATTGTATGGAAGAACAGATATCAGTGGGAGGCAATGGAGGCCTTTCTCTATCTAGTCTAGGACAGGGCCTGTGATGTTGCTTCTGGCTCTGTGAAGCACGGATCCAGTGTTGGTGTGCGTGTACTTGGGAGGCCTTAACTGTCTCCATGGAAACAAGAAAAGGCAGAATGTGAAGTGTCTCAGACTTAGGATGTCTCACCTAACCTTGAAAGAGGTCAGAACCTGGCACAGAAAGCAGAAAGGCTCCCCCCCTCCTTCTTGCCCTGAGGATTGAACTGGGGGCCTCATGCCTGCTAGGCAGGCACTCTACCACGGAGCTATATCCTTAGCTGAAAAGGCTCTTCTTTATTCACTTATTGGAATGTATTTAGTCTGGCCTCCCTGGGTCAGGGACAGTTTTAGGTACAGAGGACACAATGATGTACAAACGGACTTGGTCCCTCTCCTTTGAACACTTCCATGTAGTAGGAGAAATATTAATCCAAAAGAATACAAGAAATTGCTGAGCCAGGCATGGTGGCACACGCCCATAATCCCAGCATCTCAGGAGGCGGAGGCAGAAGGATTGTGAGTTCAAAACAGCCTTGGCAACTTAGCGAGGCCCTAAGCAACTCAGCAAGACCCTGTCTCTACATAAAATATAAAAAAAGGGCTCAGTGGTTAAGTGCCCCTGGGTTCAATTCCTGGTACCAGGAAAAAAGAAAAGAAATTGCTAAGAAAAAGGAGAGAAAGTAATGTTTCTGGGACAGAAGAGCTGGCAGGAGGGGGCCTGGACACAGACTGGGCTCAGGGAAGGTTCCCCTGGGCAGTGCTCCAGTGAGCAGACAGATATGGAGGCATTAATCAGGTGAGGAGGGGACAGGAGAATTTCCGAGGACAGAGCAGCATGTGCAAAAGCTGTGAAATGGGAAGGAGTTGGGCAAGCGGAAGGAACAGGACAAACCCTGGGGGCTGGGGCTCCGAGCCAGGGAGAGGGTGGGAGCAGGCTACCCAGCTGGATGACCACCAACAGACCTTGCTCTTTATTCTTCATGCAAAGAGAAGGGTTGTGAGCAGGGAAGGAACAGGACCACGTTTGCTTTCTGGGAAGATTATGATCTCAGTATGGAGAATACGTTGGAGAAGAGCCAAAAAGATGGGACCTGGGACTCCAGTTAGGAGGCTGTGACAGTGGTCCAGAGAGGTGACGGCATGGAGGATGAAATCGATGGGACTGGGGGTGGCAAGAAGGGGATTAGGTGAGGGTTTTGAGGGAGAGGAAGATATCACAGATGATTCTGGATGACTCTGGGTTCCAGGATAGGGCCAGGAATAGAGGATAAACTAGATTTCAGCAATGATAGTCAATCTTTCTGTTTGGCCTCTTCTTTCTAGATACTGTGCTGGGCTATGCGGCTGCAGGTGAGAAGCATAGCCCCTGCCTTTGGGGAGTTCACAGTCTGACAGGGGAAGCTGACTGGCAGCTGGGGTATCCAGGAATGTGGAGAGAGACTGTAAAGTGATGCTGCAGGGAGATGCGAACAAAACAGATTTGGAGATACACACACGAGAATACCTTGTAAGGAGATGGGACCCAGGCCAAGTCTTCAAGGTCAGCCAGGGCTTCTGCAGGGAAGAGAGGTGGAAGAGGTGACCCAGAGGCAGAAACAGCAGACACAGCACGGAGAGGCTATAAACAGTGTAAGAGGACAAGGGAGGGAGAAGGCGTCAGAGGAGGGCCTGCCTTCCTCCATGCTGCATGAGGGTCAAAGGAGATAAACCATCCTTACCACTACCACAGGGATGGATTTATTTGTGTAACACATCTGAGCGCTCCACAAATGCCAGAAATTATGACTTCAGGTTCCTGCCCAACAGGATCCTCTGATCCTCTGTCATAACAGTCCCCGATACCTTTATTGTTATCCCTATTTTACAGGTGGGGAAACTGAGGTCTGTGTGGTTGAGTAATTGCCCAAGATCTCCCAGGCAATGAGCAGCATGGAAGCCATGTTAAACGCAGCTGGTCTTCCTTGCTTCTGAGAGGTCAGTGCTGACAGGCACCCAGGCCTGGAGGTAGAGGGCCTGTGTCCTGTGCTGTCTTAAGAGCGCCTGCAGCTGGCCCAGAGAATCAGGCTCAGTAGTACAGGTCGGCCATGCCCACGGGCAGCTGGCCTGTGCCTGAGAAGGGCTGAATCCAGCCCACATCTGCTAGCCAAGCCACATGCTCCTTTCCACCAGAGGGTGGCTTATCTCAGCACTGCCAGTGCAGCTCCCAGTACACTGGAGGGGGTGGGCATTTTACAGATGGGGAGACTGGCAGGAAACTGCCAGTGGGATGGAACAATCTCTTTTAGAAAATAATTGTATAATTTAATTCAACTGCCCTAAATAATTTAAGTTAAATTATAAATAACTTAAATGGAGCATAAAAACATGGTGGCTATCTGGTTGTCACAAAAGTCCCATTGTTGTTTGTAAAATATATAGCTGTCTTATATTTTCAACTTTAAATTGTAAGTCTAATTTAATTAATGGCTTGCCTAGAAGTTGTGTAAGGAAACAATCTGTCACTGGCAGGGCCAGGGCAAAGCCAGGAGCTTTTCTTCCCCAAAGCTCCCTGAAGACATGTTGGATCCTCTTCCTTTATTTCAGCCCACAGGACACCATGACGGCAGCCAGTTGTAAGGATTTAATGCCTATTTGCTTTCTTCTCAAGTGCCATTCACCAGGATTTTTGAAGGTACAAAGAAGTTGAATTTTCCATTTCTCAACATGAAGAAAAGTTAGAGTTCTGGCATTTGGTCTGCTTACTTTTAAAAGATCCAACGTTGCTTATCTTTAAATTGCCCAACAAAGTGACTCATTGCCAGGCAAACACTCTTACCCCTAGATTTTATTTCATGATAAAATATAGGAGGTAAATTCTCAGGTCTTCATCGTAAGTGACATATCCCAGAAGAGTTAGTTTGTTTAGAGGTAGGGCCTCACTGTGCTGCCCAGCATGACCTGGAACTCCTGAGCTCAAGTGATGCTCCCCTCTTATCATCCCCAGTAGTTGAGACCAAGCATGTGCCACCATGCCCAGCCACAGAAAGGGTTTTAATTATTCATTTGATATCCTGATTATATTACAAACTATTTTTAAAAAGTACATAAGAAAAACTAAAATAAATTATCAATCAAACTTAATTATTTCATTATACATTTTGTATTATAATCACAAAATGAATCTGTTATTCTTTTTTTAAAATTTTTTTTTGTTGTTGATGGACCTTTATTTATTCATTTATTTATATGCAGTGCTGAGGATCGAACCCAGTGCCTCCCACATGCGAGGCAAGTGCTCTACCACTGAGCCACAATCCCAGCCCAAATCTGTTATTCTAATAAGACAAAGTATCTTAAACATTATGCATACCTTCAAGCTAAATCAAAGCAGATTTTTACTAAAGTTAGTACAATAAAAAGGTAATAATTTGAGTTTGATTAACTTATCATGTTTAATCTTACTTCTAAACTGTCCCATGATTAAAGACACTTAGCTACTAAGGGAGTGTTGACCAATCCAAGCAATATAAGGTCATTGATCCTCACACATTTGGGGTTAGCACACAACTACTGAGAGTGTTCATTAGACTGAGGTTCAGGGTGGCATGGGAAGCAATGCCACAAACATCCAGAGAAATGTGTTTCTTGCCCAAGGTTATGGCTGACAGGCCAGCCTTGTTTATGATCTCCGTGCCAACAGGGCACTCCCATGTCCTGTCAATGGGGTAGTTCTGTAGCCCAAGCCCCTGAGATCAGGCTTAGCCCTGGTCACCTTCTTTTGCCCGCTGTGAACTTCATTGCTCCATCAGGAAGACTGTGCCCAGGTCACCTCATGGCCTGAGAGGATACCGCTAACCAATTCCCTGCTTGATTCTGTTCTGAATTCAATTTTTTTGTTTTCCTTTTTGGCTAGCCACCAATGACTAGAGGGGTTTTAGTACCATCTTTGGATTCTGTACACTCAATGGACTTGCCTGGCTCCATCCTCACAGCCAGGACAACTGTGCTCTGCATCGTGCTGAGCCAGGAGGCCTCCCTCAACTCTCCCCCTAATGTGATGCTCAGAGACAGCAAGGGGCACTGGACAGCCAGGCTGCCCATGCCACAATGTACCCTATGAGAGGGGTCAGCCCCAGGCAGCCTGGGATGCCAAACACAGCGAAAAGCTTCTAGATCACGATGACTTAGATTAAAAACAGCCCAAATTTATGTAATTTTTACTTCCAACCAAATAGAAAAATAATCATAAAACTGCTCAATCCTACCTTGGTACAAAGTACTCTGTGTTCAGATCTCTACCATTACAAATTTCTGAGGAATTTCACTATTCCCAATGAATAGATGAGAAGTGAGGTCCAGAGAGATTAATCCGTAATGAGCTGAGGGAGCATTGCAAGGTGGAGGTCTCCCAGAGCAGCTGTAGGAAGCAGGTAAGACTACTCCTCTGCAAGCCTGGGAGGAACTGTGAAGATGCTGACGTGGTCCTAAGCTCACAGACCTTGTCATGAAGTATAAAAGAGTAACTAACGATTAGAACTGCCTTGTTCTGTGCACCTGCTACGCGCTGGGCACTGGAGGGGCAAGAACACAGGTCCCAGGGCAGAAAGACCCAGACCCTCGTCCCTGTGCGTCACCTCACTGCTTCTATCACTTGTCCTCTCTGGACCTCAGTTTCTTCGTCTAAAATCTAGAGTAATAAAATCCTTCTGTGTGCTTCCCAGGGCTGCTGTTTTCTGACAGAAGCTTTGAGAAATGATTTGGAAGGCACGATGCGTCTAGGTTGCCAGGGTCTGTGGCGCTGGTTGAGCAATACCTGTCTGGAGTGGTGACTTTTAGTCTGGCCTTCGAGGAAGGGGTGTGTGCTCTAAACCAGAGGGCTGGCCAGGCCAGTGTGGCAGTGTTTGTCACATGCTCTCTGCACGTGGGTGAGCCAAAGGATGGGGAGCCGGCTGCAGTGAGAACTCTGGTGAGAGGTTTGGGCTCTTGGCCACAGGAAATAAGCCAAAAGCTTTGAGGCAACCAAGGGCAAGAGTTCAAGGAGAATAGAGGAAATGCAAATGGGGATGGAGGGAGGGACCAGGGCCTCCTCACTACCTGAATGGGGAGTCTCAACCAGTTGCCTACCAAAGGTGGGGTGTGGTGGGAGTGTTGTAGGAAATAATGGGGTGTGCTATCTCTAGAGAACTTAAAAGAAATAATGGAACTAGTTAAAAGCCAATCTAGTTTTTATTATTATCATGTGCTTACCATTCTAAATAATATTGGTAATAAATACTTTTCCTTTTATGGCAGGGGGTGGGGGAGGTGGGGGTAGGGAGGAAGACATTCCCACTACCACCTTTCTTTCTTTTTTTTTTTTTTATATTTTTTTAATTGTAGGTGGACACAATGTCTTTATTTTATTGCTTTGTATGTGGTGCTGAGGCTCGAACCCAGGGCCTCACGCATGCGAGGCAAGCGCTCTGCCGCTGAGCCACAATCCCAGCCCACTACCGCCTTTCTTATTATGCTGTGGATCCCTTGCCCTTCCCTTAATAATGAAGTCAGCAGGTAATAATGCTACTAGGAAGAAGAAGAAACTTAGAAGGCCTTGAAAACAAGGACGGAGTAGTCTGGCCTGTAGGGTCACCCGAGTGGAGAGCTAATGTTGGGCTCCCAGAACGGGGCCAGCAATCCTGGATGACTAAGTAGAGGCCTGGGTGGAGTGTGGGCTGGGCTGGCTACTGGGATGCCCACTGGACTACCCTGGGTCCAGCTGCAGTACTGCCGTTGTCACTCAGGCACTGTCCCCTGTGCCACGTGCAGGTTATAATCAATTGGCAAACACATTGAATGACTGGTTCCTGAGCCTGCCCTTCACCCCACCCCACATTTTGTACTAACATAGAAATCAGATTCTCCTCCTGGCTTGCCAACAAGAACTGCCCTGCCCAGGCTCCACTAGGCCGAGTCTTATCAGGCAATCTGTGCTCTGCCCTATCCCTGGCCCGAGTTCTGTCCTTATAGTGACCACCTTTTTCTCCTTTGCAGGAGCCCAGTCCAACCTGCTGGAGAGACACCTAAGAATCAAGGTCCTGTAGCCACAGAGGCAGACAAGGATCAAGGTCCTGTGGTCCCAGGGCTTCTGAAAGGTCAAGGCCCTGTGGTCCAAAAGCCTCCAAAGGATCAAGGTCCCATGGTCCCAGGACCTCCAAAGGATCAAGGTCCCGTGGTCTCAGAACCTCCAAAGGATCAAGGTCCTATAGTCCCATTGTCCCTGAAAGATCAAAGTCCAGTGGTCCCAGAACCTTCAAAGGATCTAGGTTCCATGGTCCCAGAACCAGTCAAGGATCAAGATCGCAAGGTCTCTGTACCTTTAAAGAATGAAGGTTCCATAATTTCAGCACCAGCCAAGGACCAAGGTCCCTTGGTCCCAGAGCCTGTAAAAAAGCAAAGTCCTATGGTTCCAGCTAGAGTTTTAGATCAAGGTTCCATGGTACCAGCATCTCTGAAGGATCAAAGTTCTGTGATCCTAGCACCTGCTAAAGAGCAAGGTCCCATGGTCCCAGAGCATCAGAAGGATCAAAGCACCACGGTCATAGCACCTGTAAAGAGTGAAGGTCCTGTGGTCTCTGGGCCTGGAAAGAGTCAAGGTTTAGTGGTCCCAGAGCCAGTCAAGGATCAAGATATAGTGGTCACTGAGCATCTGAAGGGTCACGATTCTGTGGTTAAGTCACCTGTAAAGAATCAAGGCCCTGTGTTCCATGAGTCTATGAAGAACCAAGACCCCATTATCTCAGCACTAGCCAAGGATCAAGGTCCCATGGTCTCAGAGCCTCCAAAGAATCAAGTTCCCATGGTCACTGAGCCTGTGAAGAAGCAAATTCCTATAATCCCAGTGCCTCTGAAGGATCAAGATCCTCCAGTGCCAGCACCAGCAAAGGACCAAGGTCCTACAGTTCCTGAACCTCTGAAGACTCAAGGCCCCAGGGGCCCTCAGCTGCCCACTGTCTCACCTCCACCCCCAGTCATGATCCCAACTGTCCCTCATGCAGAATATATTGAGGGGTCCCCTTGATGCCTACCCCTTGATGTGCCATTGAAGGAGCTGGCAGTGGAAGTGCTCCTCTCCCAGGGGCAGCGAAGACACAGTTAATCTGCATGAAACATGTGCTGTATAGTCTTGCTGGAATCTAATAAACTGGTCCCTCTGGTTCAGTAGTGTCTCTCTCCAGCTCTGTGGGGGAGGGGCACACGTGTGTACATGCCATGTTCACTCAATGCCATATACACTCAAAAGTAGGCAGGTCAGGCTCTGCAGTCAACCACCTGGGCCAGAGGAGTCTAAGAAATGCCCAGTGTTTTAGCTTTC
This sequence comes from Geosciurus inauris, assembly GCA_004024805.1. Taxonomy (NCBI): domain Eukaryota; kingdom Metazoa; phylum Chordata; class Mammalia; order Rodentia; family Sciuridae; genus Geosciurus; species Geosciurus inauris. The sequence goes on along the minus strand of PVHX01000870.1, from coordinate 183,895 downwards.
GTGGCTCTTTGACCACAATGCCCAAGGACAACTTAAAGGAAGGAAAGTTTACTTGGTGCTCACAGTTTCAGAGATCTCAGTCCATAGGCAACCAACACCATGGCTCTGGGCCTGAGGAGAGGGCAGCACATCGTCGAGATCAGATCGTGGAGGGGTCAGGAAGCAGAGACAGAGTGGGAAGGGGCTGCAGGGAAGATGAACGCGTCTGGCCATGCCCCCAGTGACTCACCTCCTGCCTAACCACACTCCACCTGCCTATGGTTACCATCCAACAAGTTCATCCAAACTAGGATGGGCTGACTAGATCTCAGCTCTCATAATCAAATCATTGCATCTCCGAATATTCCTGGATTAACTGGAGCAGTTGGGCACCTCGTATCCAAACCATAACACCTATTTGTTGTGAGTTATCAGCATGAGATGGGAGTAGGCAGGTGATGCTAGGGTATCAAGGACAAAATCCCTCATGAAAATGATCAAGACAAGCCAAGGTTCAGAGCCCATGGGAGCTTAGTAAGGGCTACCAAATCCTTGCAGGCTGAGCCTTGGATGGGGTAGAATTGTGACCTGCAGATGAAATAGGAGCAGGACACAGCTTGGCCCAGAGAAATTCTGGGTGATAGTTGTTTGTCACGGGGTCGGTCTTAAAACTTAGGAGTCAAACTTCTTGAACAACATTATGCCTCTGATCATGAGTCTCAGGACACTAATGAGGGCAGAACCTAACATTGGCTCATCCTCATTCAATATCCATGACAGCTCAGCCAGGGGCTTCTAAAAATGCCTTGAACCTGGTACAATGGCACATGCCTGTAGTCCCAGATACTTGGGAGGTTGAGGTGGGAAGATCACTTAAGCCCAGGGGCTCAAGGGCAGCCTGGGCAACAAAGCAAGACCCTTGTCTCAAAAAAAATTTTTTTAAGGTTGGCATGGTAGTGCATGCCTATAATCCCAGTGACTTGGAAGGCTGAGGCAGGAGTATCACAAATTTGAGGCCAGCCTCAGCCATTTAGCAAGGCCCTAAGCAATTTATCAAGTACCAACACCCTGTCTCAAAATAAAAAATAAAAAGGACTTGGGATGTGGCTCAGTTGTTAAGCCCCACTGGTTTCAATCTTCCTTTCTCTCTCTTCTCTCTCTCTCTCTCTAACAAACTAAAAATAAAAATGCCTGAAATAACCCATTCATTCATACATGCACCAGACTTTTCCTTAGTACCTACTTTGTGCCAGGATTAGGGTCACTGTGGTGAATAATCCCAGTCTTATGAAAATAAAATGTGGTGTGGGATGAGGCCCTAGGACAAGTAAAGGCCTGGCCTTGAAAGGACAGTGAATAAAGGATACCTGCTGGGGCAGCCAGGAAGGCTTCCTGCAGAATGTGGCTGTGGAGTTGGGACAGGGTGCTGGACAGCCCAGGCAGGGAGTAGAAAGGGGCAACCTGGTTGTACTTGGAGGGCCAAGGAGAGGCTCCTCTGGAAGTCCTTGAATGAAAGAATCTGGTTTGCATGAGGACTTGACCAAGGGGTTGGCAGGTCTCTAGGGCAGAAAATTGGGACCATTTAGGGGTGATCAGTCTTATGAATCCCAGGACATCAGGGAGAGAGTGGGGTCAGCCCTGTGGCCTGTGAGTGTGGTGCTGGCAGGCTGAGGGAGAACCACAGCCAAGCCATAGGGAGGAGGACTGGAGAGCCTGAAGCTCAGCCTTGGTCAGAGATGGGTCCTGCCAGTATCCCACTGCTGTGGGCCTAAAGGCCCATAATGACCTCCTTTGTAAAGTCCAGAGCCCTTAGTGGTCTGAGGAGGAAGGGGAGCTCCACCTATTGTTCCTACCAAAGTTGGCTTTCAAAGAACATGCCTGACCCCTTTGAAGGTCATTGTTAAAGGCCCTCTCTTAAAGGAGCTCAACACAGTTCTTAGATCATCACAGGAAGTTCTGATGATTTCCTGAGCGAGCCTTCCCATCCTGCTGACCCAAGCTTGCCTCCTTAACCCGTTCCCACAGCACTGGGGCTTTCTGTCTCCAGAAGCACCTATGGACACATGTATCTAAGCGCGTGCGCACACACACACACACACACACACACACACACACACACGCACGCACATTATGAAGTTTCTCCTGGCCCCCAGGGCTTGCTGCCATATGAGCTCTCCTAGTCAGGAACATGCAGCTATGAAAAGGCCACATTGAGGCTAAGGAGGTGTTGTGTAGGGAAGTCTTCCTCCTCCTTTCAGTTCTTTCTCTGACCAGGTCCCATGACACATAGGCCAGGCAGATTAGGGCACCATCATCTCAGGCAATCTTCCCTGCAGGTCTCCCAGACACCAGGGGCCCATGTCCAGGGTGCCATTGGCTACCAGGGCTCACCTCTGAGGAGAAAGAGGTGGGAAGCAGGTCAGGGAGTCAGTGTCCCTGTGTGTTGCCAGGAGGGGCTGCTGGTCACTGAAGCAATGCCAGGGAAGTCAGAAGGGAAGAAATGAGACCCATACAAAAATCCATTTGGAGCCCGGGGTGGTGGCTCAAGCCTGTAATCCCAGCACTTAGGGAGGCTGAGACAGGAGAATCATGAGTTCAAAGTCAGCCTCAGCAATGGCGAGGCGCTAAGCAACTCAGTGAGACCCTGTCTCTACATAAAACACAAAATAGGGCTGGGGATGTGGTTGAGTGTCCCTGAGTTCAATCCCCAGTACAAAAAAAAAAAAAAAATAAACATTTGGAGACCTAAAGAGAAGCCCAGAACTGTAGAGAGGAACCAGGGGCCTGAGATGCCCCAAATGGTTTCATAAGGAGACAGAAGTGCCAAGCAAATAAGGACCCAGGGCCCATGGTTAAATTTGACAGCTTCTGCTGAGAGTCCAGCACAGGCCACTTCAGTATCTTCAAGTGTAAAAAGGACTGACATCCATGAAGAACACCTCCAGCTCCAGGATGTGCTGCAGGCTGTGTCCACTCCTGTTCCTGTCTGGGTTCAGCTCAGGTCTCCACCACCCAGAAGGCAGGTGAGGGGCCCAGAACCTCTCATCCCGGACTGGGACAGGGAAAGGCAGAAAAGAAAACACACTCTGGCCCTTAGGTGCAGATCTCATTCATGGCCTGGCTGCTGAAAGTGAAGAAAGATGAAGGACCCCTAGGGCCACGCCCCACGCATGTGGGGAGGTGGGGGTCTCTGGAACCAGAGGCTCCGCTGCTAGCCAGGGGCAAGTCTGACATGCAGAGGCCGGGTGGGCTGACTGCCTGCGTGACAATACCATGCAAAGGACCTGTCCAGGCTCTCGGAGATGTGCAGCCCCAGGCCCACAGAGCCTCTTCGCGCAGCTGGACTCTGGGCTCCACCACCCACACAGCCTTGGATGGGGATGAACCCATGGAAAGGACAACGTCCCAGGGGTGAGTGTGCAAAAGAGGCCTTGGGAGGCTCCAGTGAAGCTCAGAGCCTGCCCATCGCCCACTGCCCTGGTGCCGGCCAGAGCAGCCTGAGGCCTGGCCAGGAGACTCACTCTCTTTGCTGGCTCCCCCAGTGGCCGATCTAGGGAAAGGCCAAGATGTTACTCCTTTTGTCACACAATGATCCCCTCCCCTAACACCTGCCAGGTGTCCTGCACTGCTTTTGTATCCTGTGAGGTGCTGGGGGAGTGGTGAGATTGTCCCTATGGATAGCCGGTAGGGACCAGACGATGGAACAACACCTTCTGGAGTCGCTGTCGTGGAGTTGGTGGATCTCCTGCAGGAAGGAGCACTACAGTTGACCTAGATCCAATTTCCAACAAGAAACCTGGAATTCCTCTTTTGCACCAATCTCTCACCCTCCGCTTCCACTCCATCGCTAAGATCTGCCTGCACTCAGCTCAAAAAATGGTGTCTGCACACTTTATGAATCATGGCATGGTACTCAGGTGTAAGAAATGCTGAATTTCTTTATTTTGATAAATCACCGTTGGAGTCCCCTCCTGTCCTTGCTGGGCTTGTCAGGAAATCTGATTCTTAATCTCAGGCTTTCACAATTCCAGGAGGCGTTGATCATTCGTGAAGATTCATAGAGGTCATCATTGCGGCTGCCCACAACCCAAGCCAGGCCAACCCAGCAGCCACTCTTCTGCTGAGAGCTCCCGGAGACTGCCCAGTTTTCGCAGGCACCCCTGTAGCTACCCACATCCCAGCCCATTCCTCAGAGGTCCTGCAACCATGTCCTCTCTCGGCCCTGTGCCCCCTCATCCACCCAAATGCCTACTCTCTAATCCCTCTGGTTTAACATTCCCCACAGGTTTGGTCCTGGTTCCGGTGGACCCAGGCTGTACCATGGACATCCTCACCAGTGTTGTAGGGACAGACGAGGCAGACACCAAAGACAGCAGGAACCAGTTTTATTTGGCTGCAGCCTGTTCAGAGGGAAGAGCTTTCGCTATAATCAATCAATCCCCCTGAACCCCAAGTTTAGGCAGTTTCAGAAGTTTATACACAGCCTGTAAGAGGAGGGGCTCAGAAGTTCACAGTCTACAGAAGTTCACACAAAAGCAGCTTTTTCTTTCACTGTTTTGTGCAAGTTAACCCTTCAAGGATGGCACCAGAGAAGGGGAGAGCTTCTTTTCCCTTTCTTTCCTCTCCCTGTCAGCTGTTAGTTACCCTGGAGCCCAATTAGTAACATCTTCTCTTATCTTTGAAATGTAAACATGTCTGTGAATCTCTGGCTCAAGGCTAGAGGCCTTGGTAAGGTCCTGTCTTTCCTACCACACTTTGCTTTTGTAAACACACTTCTATAACCTATTATATTGTTACTATACTAGATAGTCCATAAATGCTTGTGGAAAAACTTGTAAAGGGTCGTTCAGCACCTGGAGTGCTGATTTCTTCTATGCCGGTGGCCAAGTAAGATAGAGCAACAGGAAATGGGAAGTTTAACTACATTGAACTCTTTTGTAGAGACTCTTTTGCTGATAGTCCTAACATCAATTATGGTGCAGATTTCTGGAAAAGCTTAATTCATATTTTCTGTGGAGGAAGGGGTGCCACTACACCAGTAATGCTTGAGGGTTCCCATTTCTCCAGTCTCACTAGTGTTTGTTATTACCTGTTTTTTTCATTACAGTAGCAATTATTTTGCTTATTCCAAAATATTGATTTTTTTTCTTACGTACCAGTAAGTACCTAATAAATATTTGTTGAGCGAATTAATGGAAATCCAAGAAACAGCTAGGTTTGGCAGAAGGGTGAGGAGGGGCTCCATGGGTTGCCGCTGGAGAGCAAGGTGACAGCATGAGCAGAAGGAAGGGAAGAGGTGGCAAGAAGCTAAGTGGGGCTGCAGAGGGACCAGGAGGTGGCAAGAAAGAAGGGGGAGGGGATTGCAGGAGTGGAGCGGTGGTGGACACCTGCTCTGTCCCCATAAACATTCCCTGTCCTGCTTTGTGTCTCATGGTGGGGCCTCCCCCATCAGGCCCACCCCACCTGCCCCTCACTGTGTTCCTAGTTCTGTGCCTCCCAGCTGCCACACCTCTGTTCCTGCTGCTCCTTTCACCTGGAATGGCTCTCTCCTTCTCTGTGCAGCTCTAGCTTCCCTGTTTCCGTAGTCTCCCCTGACACTTTGGCACAGCCTGAACCCAAGGCACTGTGGCATAATGGAAGGAATCTGACTTTAAAGTTGAGGAGATGTAGGCTCAAGTCCTATCTGTTATGCAATCTTGAATTACCATCACCTCTTAATTCGCAGCCACATATTTTTTGCTGAGTATCATGGGCTACCATGTTTAACACTCACCACGACCACATGTTATCATTCCCATCTTACTACTGAGGAAACTGAAGCGTGGAAATATCAAGTAACTGACCAAAGGTCACAAAGGAGTGAGTGGTAAAACAGGGATGTGAGTCAAGTCTGTCAGGCTGCAACACTTCTGCTGCTAAGAAAGCATCCAAGCACACTTCCTTTGAACATTTCTAAGCACCTTCTGTGCACTGGGCATTGTGCCAGATATGGTGATACAGGACACAGGGAGACAGGGCCTGTCCTGGAAAAGGTTACTGTTGGGAGTCTCAGAGAAAGCCAATGCTGCAGGGACTGGGGTGGAGATGACATCTAGAATCCCACTGGTGATTGCCACTATGAACTGGAGTGTGGAGCTCACCCATATCAGTAACTTCTTCCTGTCACTGTGCAGCCTTGGGTTGGCCACTTCATCTCTTGTAGCCCAGCTTCCTCACCTATAAACTGACATAGTAATAGCTACTCCTTAGGGAAGGTCTGAGAATTAAATGAGATGTACAAGGCAGTGCCAGGCCCCTGGTGGGAGCTCAGTGAGGGTTACTCCCGGCTCCCTACACCCACATCTGGAAGTCTCCCTATCCAGCAGGAGTCCTTTCTCTGAGAGTTTAGCAAGGACTGTAAAGAGAACAAGGTGATCTTTCCAATGGCCTCCAGGGGGCAGGAGAGCTCCACGCAGGGCGGGGACCGGCCACTGTGGGGGCGGGGCTCTACCTTCGCCGCTCCCACTCCTATAATCACCCCACCCGCCCTCTCCGCTCACCTGGTCCACCTGCACCAGCCCCTCCACACACCACCCCCCATCTGCGGGATGTTGGAGGGGCGGCTTGGAAGCACAGACCCTCCTCACCTGTGCAGGAGAGAGCAGCTTGGCCTTGGGGCCTCTTTGAGGGTGATGGAGCCCCCACACTCAGGCCTGGCTCATCTCACTGCCCAGCGGAGCTGCTGCGCTGAACTTCAGAGGCTAGAGCCAGGCTCAACCTATAGGATTAGAAAGGTAGTGTGCAGGTAGTTCCCGCTACCCAGAAGGTTGAGGGAAGAGTTTAAGGCCAACCTGGAATGACTTCCCACCTTTCTGGACTATTGCAGGGGTTGGTTAAGTCACTTATGCTCATCAGCAGGTTACACACCATTATTATTAGAATCTGGTCAGTTCCCCTCCTGCCCTTCTCCTGAGGTGTGGAGGCAAGGATAACTACCCAAGTGACTAGATCAAACCCCAGGTCAACCCCACTGGCTAAGGGGCCACAGGCATCTCTATCAGCAGTGACCTCACCTGTAAAATAGGGCTGATCCCTACCTTAGCCCAGCTGTAGGAGGCTTGGATAAAATGACATGGCAAAACACTAAGTGGTACCAGTAGGTATTACTAAAACCATCATTCTGATCCAGAGATACCTCCTTGCCTTTCATGGCAGCCCACCTGTCACCTCATCCTGGAAATCTTTCTTGCTCTCCCCAAGCAGCCATGGCTTCCTCCTCTGGATTCCCCACTGGTTCCCTTCTAGAATAGCCCTTTCATATTCTCAGCAAAATGGTTTTAACGTCTTGAAGTGTATGATGCCGAACCTAGATACAGGACAGGAATCTAGGTATGGCACTAAACAGACAGGCATGACCCTGTTCTCAGGGAGCTTCTAATCTCATGAGGCAGACAGGGAAGGTACACAATAAGTGGTCAATGTCACAGTGCCAGTAAGTCAGTAAAATGAGAAAATATGGTATAGAAACCGAGGCAGGAGAGGGGTTGATTACAGGGAAGGTCAGGGAAGGCCTTTCCAAGCAGATGACCTCTGAGCTGAGTTCTGAATGATGGGGGTGAGGGAAATAGTCCTGCAAAGATCTACAAGTGGCACATGGCTGTTATCCCAGCTACCAAGAGGCTAAAGCCAGAGGATCATAAGTTTGAGACCGGACTGGGCAATTAGCAAGACCCTGCCTCAAAAAATTAATATACTATTTAATTTAAGGGGGCTAGGGATGTAGCTCAGAAATAGAGTGCCCATGGGTTCAATCTGTACTACCAAAAAAAAAACCAAACCTGTACACGTGCCACTTATGAGGACTAGGCTGCAAGAACCAATGTAAAGGCCCTGAGGCAGGGGAACAAACATGGCATGTCTAGAAATAGGAATGATCCGGTGAGCAGCAACAAATTGAGTTCTGAGCATACTCATCACTGTCCCTAAGTCTCCACCTCTACAAAAGCTCCTTCAAAATGGAGAGGACACAGTACAAGACAGACCTGAGAATGTAGTTTTGATAAAATTCCATGTGGTAATACTGGGAGTCCGCCAGCCCTTATGCAGCTCTGTCCACACCGTGGAGTCTGCTGGATTGCCTGGCCAGGTAAGGGGTTCTTCCCTGTACCAACAACCCCCAGGACAGAGTTGTTACTGGAGGGAAAATGGGACAGGTGCCCAGAGAGGGAACACCTTGCCCAAGGTCACACAGCCTACAGATAGCAGAGATGGACCCTGAATCCAGTCTCTGCCTCCCGGGCCTCTGTTCTGTTCCATGCTCTCCCTTGAAGGTATGGTGTCAGAAGGGATTGTGCTGGGTTCCTCCTCCCCTGCTACAAAATCTGTATATATGCTGGACCATCTGAGAGTAAGTGTCCCACGAGCTCCCTCTTTCCAAAGCCCACCCGAATTAGGCAACTTACTAACCAGTGCCTAAGCTCGTATCCTTGAGCCCTCTGAGATGCAGTTAACTTACAACTAAAAGCAAAGAGACTGAAGCCCAGGACCCTGCAGCCTGACCTCTCCAGGGCTGTTTCCCCAGGCGGCTTGCAGCGGGCCTGCCACATGCCATTGTCTGGGGATATCTGCCAACACTGCAAGGCCTGATATGGACTGTTAAACAGAAGGACTTTGTCCCCTGGGAAGAATGACATGGCAATCTCCTGATCCAATCTCCTTTCATGCACCAACAAAATTTAATTGGAAAAGTTTTATTGAAAAAACAAATTGTACAAATAAGTTCTTGTTTTGACAGAAAAAAAAAAAAGGCTCACGTTCCCCCACCCCATCTTTGAAAAAACTAAAAAAGGAAAAAAACCAAAAAGTTCATCCCAGGATGCCCAATACAATTCTCGACCAGAGTCTGTCCCCTCCTATGAGCTGTTTCCCAATCTCCCCCAACCGAGCCAGTCATTTTGGAGTGCCTGGTTCCAGGGACTGCAGCACCTAGTTTTATAGCTGAAGGAAGTTGGGAGAGGTTGGAAGATGGGGAGGGACTGAGGCAGTGGGAGTGTCAGGAGACGGCTCGCTGCACCCCCAGCTCCACAGTCCCACAGATAAGAAAGTACTGGCTGGTCAAGGAGGCTGGATCCAGGATGGCTATTGCCCAGGACACACAGCATGTGGGGTCTCTGGGCTCAGCATCATGGCATCTGGGGACCCATGTTCAAGTGGAGTGGATTCTAGCTGGGAAGGTCCACTCAGGTGCATGGGAATCCTGGTCTGGTTTTCCACCCCCACCCCATGGAATATCCAAGATTGGTACCTCCCCCCACAATAGCACCCATGTGTCTCAGGAACCTTCTGCTGCTTCCTGTCATCCCGTGCCCACCTGAGGGGTCTACAATTCATCTCGCATCTTGTCACCCTTGGGCCGGACCAGGCGCCCAATGAACAACAAGGAGCCACTCTGGGTGTCTCGCACCAGGAAGATGAAGGGGTGGTCCGCATAGAACAGCTTGGGGCTGCGCAGCTCCTCACGCCCGTAGATGTCTTGGTCAAAGGGGTTGCCCTCTGTGTCCCACTCGAAGGCAGTGGCATGGAACACGCTGGCCAGGTACAGGTCCTTCTTTCCCGACATACGTGACAAATCTGCCTTGTTCTTGTCAATGGCCTCCGTCAGGCCCAGCCCTGCCAGGTGTTTCTGTGGGACCATGTGCCAGGTGAGACCATAGCATTTGAGCCTCTGCCCATATCACCCTGACCACCCTGGCCACCCTGAGAAGACACAGCTATGCCCAGGCCACACAGTCTGGGTGCCAAGCCCATCGAGGTGCTTTAATTACATCACTGCTTTCTCTATTTTCCTCCTCGAGCTCCAGAGGAGAAAACTGAGACTCAGAAAAACAATCAGAAGTGATCCTTAGCACTACCCAGCAACCTTGGGCTGTGCCCCTTGAGGTGGCCTCTATGGACAGACAGCAACCCTGGAAGTACATCTGAAAGCAGGCTCCCTGACCCCAGTCTGGACCCACCAAGCCCAATCTTTGGGAGGGGAAGTGGATGGATCCTTCTTAACAAGCTCCCTAGGTGGTTCTCAGCAACCTCAAGCTTTTGAGAAAGATGGATCGAAGGACAGCTAAGTCCACATCACTCCGGGGCTTACAGCCTGTCCACAGTGATTTGATGCCTGGGATTTGCTTCAAAATGACCTGATGCAGGGAGGAATGGGTGGCTTCAGATGGAGCACTATGGGCTAGGAAGAGATGAGGGTCAAGCTGGGTGATGGGCATCTGAGGGTTCTTTACACTAATCTATCATAAATAAAGTGTTACAATATTCCGTGATAGAAAGTTTAAACTATGCACTCAAACGTGCACGTGTGCACCTTCCCATGGCTTTGCACAGCCCCTGGAGGCCAAATACCTAAGTCTGCACTGTAACCTCCAGCCTCATCCCCTGGCAAGCCCCACCCTATTCTCCAGAGACAGCCTCCCTGAACTATTTGCTTCCTCGATGGCTGTCCTCTCTCCTTCTCCCCTCAGGGCTCTCCAGCCTTCAGACAAGCAGTGCCCCTGGATTTCCCTCTCTCTCCAGCAGTGATGGTCCCATCTGTCCCTCCCACCTGGCTCAGAGCTCTGGAAGGGGACAGCCCTAGACAAGGCTCTCCGTGGAGGGCAAGACTGACTCTCAGTGTAAGAGAGGTCAGTGAAGGACCATTGGCTAGCCAGGCACAGTGGTGCACACCTATAATCCCAGCTACTGGGGAAGCTGAGGCAGGAGCATCACGAGTTCAAGGGCAGTATCAGCAACTTAAGTTAGCAAGACTCTGTCTCAAAATAAAAAATAAAAAGTATTGAGGATATAGCTCAACAGTCATGTGCCCCTGGGTTCTATCCCCAGTACAAAAAAAAAAAAAAATCCAAGAGAAAAGGAGCATGGCTGAATAGCAGCCTCAGGAGCCCAGGCTTTTGCAGAACGGTCTCATCTCAATAGCATGGCCAAACAGGCACTAGGCCTTGGGTCCTGAGACTCAGGGAGTCCTGAGACAGGTGTCTGAGCAGGCCCAGCTATTCCATCCTGATGACTATGCACAAGTCACCCACCTTGAATTTGCCAACTCAATTTACCCCATGGACTGGTAAGTATTCTCTACTGAGTTCCAAAAGACACCGCAGAAATAAGGATAGACCATTGGTCAAGGAATGGGGAAGAACTGGGGCCAGGGCCAGGTGGGAGACAGTGCAGACTCTTCTTTGGAAACTGTACCTACAGTACAGACCATTACAAGCCCTACTAGGCTCTGGTTTGGAGCCTAAGCCCCAATCGATCTTGAGCTTTCTCTCCAAGATCTCTTTGTGGTAAATCTGAAGAATTCTGAGTCAAGAGCGTTCCAGGGAACCATTTCTGGCACCCAAGGCAAGAATGATATGAAAGTTTTCTCTCGAGTAGATCAACTGTCTCCTTCCTGACTGACAAAACAGCCACCCATGTCTTCACCTTGAGGTCTAACTGCAGCTCTCCCACTTTTGAGCCAGCAGCCCCTTGAGAAGTCACTGCTTCTCTCTGAGCCTCTGCCCACCACCCAGGTTGGTCACCAAGGGGAAATCCCCTTGAGCATGTGTGCCAAGTTGCTGGCCATCCTAAGTGACCTGGGTGTCAATCTATCATGTGGTGGATGATCCTCCAGGTTGAGCAACTTCTAACTGGGCACACCAGACTCCCAGAGGCAGCAGTGACTAGGGGCTGGCTTGGGTGTAAGATATCCCAATTACTGGCTAGGTGACTTTAAACAAGTTACTTAACTTTTCTGAGTCTCAGTTTCCTCATCTGTCAACTAAAGTTTATAGTCCTCCCTGATGAAATTGTTTTGAGGACTAAGAGAGCTTAACATAAATGAAGTACTTAGATGCCTGTCACACAGGTTGTCATATACTTGGCTGCTGGGATTATCAACTGCCCAAGGGCAGGGCCCATACATCCTCCCCAGCACCCCCTTCCCCCAGCCCAGACAGTACTGCCTGGACACCCAGGGGGCACAGGACTAACCTAAGCCCCTCCTTCTCTGCCAGGGCTTGTAGGTCCGAGTTGGGCCAACCCTCACCTGTAAGTCGTGGGTCACCTCCACCACACCCTTGGGCAAGGAGATGGCGACAGCCTTCTTCTGCATCTTCCCCATCCAGACCTTCAACTGTTCCTTGGTCAGCAGCTTCTCGAGGCGCTCAAGTGGCTCCACGTGGTGGGGCATGAGGATGATGAGGCTGGAGAGCTTGTGGGCGAGGGGCATCTCCAGGATTTGCAGCTTTTCCTTCTCGTCATCATAGTAGTTATAGAGGCCTGGGTGAAGAGCAGAGGACACTGGGTGTGCTGAGGAGCCGAGGATAGGACCCTCGCCTAGACCCCCTGCTCCTCAGGGCACCTACCTGTCCGGTGCATCATTGTGACACCCACGGTATAGGAACGAGTCACCATGAAGCCACGGTTGTCCACCATCTTGTGGTGGAACTTCTCGTCCCAGTGTGCTGTAGTGGGGACAGAGCACAGGGTCAGAGATCCATGTCCTCCAAACACTATCACAGCCCACTGCATACCCTACACTTATCCCTGCCACAGGCCTGTGACCATTCTCTGGGGCCAGGCTTCAGGGTGCCTCCCCCTGAAGCATCCAGATCACAGAGTGCACGTTCCCTGCTCTTGGGTATGAAGTGTCTTCTAGGACATGCTGAGGATGCAGTTCCTCTAGTCAGTATCCAAGTGACAGGGACTTCATTCCACCTGCACCTCAGCTTCCTCCATGTCCACTACCTGTGTGGCACTTGTCAGGTTTTGGGAAACATGCTGAGCTGGGCTTTCTACCCTGCCTGATTACTGAGCGGGGCTGTGTCCTGGGCAGGAGCAACCTGGACCAACCTTATTCTTATCTGCAAGTTCTGTCTCCATGACCAGAAAGATGATGGGAAATCAATGTGTGTGTGACAGTGGCATGAGCCCTGTGTTGAGCCACAAGTAGACCTGCATTCCAATCCGGGTTCAGCAATTGACTTGTCTGTGAGAGGTCTCGGCTCTCCTGGCTTGGATCCATTTATAAAATGGGTTACCTCGTCCTCACAGCCAACTGAGAAGGGCACCACCCAAGTAGGTACTCACTCACACACATCCACTGACCCCAAATCTATCTTCAATTCAATTCAGACCAACTGCACCAGATCCTGACTCTGCTACCTGCCAGCCAAGCCACCGCTTTCTTGACTGTGAAATGGGCATAACACCACCTGTCCCCAAGGGCTGCTTTAACGTGTGGGGGACTTTCTCCAGCTCACTGCTGAGGTACAACTGATACTGAATGTTTGGATTCTAACACACAAGCTATAGCACTTTGCCTTGATGAAAAAGATAGGAGCACATCTTCTGGAGTCCCTCTGAGGGCGTGAATCCCTGTCCCTGTCCTTTTGACAACTGACTCCCTCTCTGAATCTAGTTTATAGAGTGTAAAAGGTTTCAAAAACGGTTAGCCTTCACAGGTAGCTGTGTTAAATGAGAAGCAGCTAGGAGTCCACACAAGGAACTCTTTAGGAGGAGCCTCACCACCCTGACCCGCCGGCCTGCCGTGACTCACGCTTGAAGAACATGGCGTTGACCAGCAGAGCGCCATCAGTGCGCTCCACATCCTTGGTGACCTCGGGCAGCTTGCCGTCGGTGGTCTGCGCAGCCCACTCGTTGATGGACTGCAGGGCACTGCGCTTGTCGCGGAAGTTGATCTTGGAGTGCTCGCAGTTATAGTGCTGCTTGCTGCTGCGCACGAAGTCATCCGCGAAGCTCACAGAACTGGGCCCATACAGGCGGCTGCCCAGCTTCCAGGTCACGTTGCGCGCGGTGGAGTTGCTGAGTGAGCGCAGCAACTCGCCCAGGCCGGCATGCACCTCCTCATCCCGCAGCTGCTCTGCACTCAGGACCGCCTTAGCCTGTGATGCCGTGGCAGCCTTGCCGCCCAAAGACACAAGCCCCAGGGAGGAGGCCACCACCACGGGCGATAGCAGGATGTTCTCCACAGCCTGGTCCTTGGCCATGGCCTGGTACAGGCTGAAGGCCAGGCCAGCGCTGCGCTCAGCCAGTGTGGCCGCCTTGGGGCTCAGTTTCTCTGAGGTGCCAGGGGCTGCTGCAGGTTTCTTCACCTCGGCCGCCAGGGCCATGGCCAGGAGGCACAAGGTACCAAGGAGCAGGAGGAGGCGCATGGCTGGAAGGTGGGTCGTGTGCACTGCAGGGGACCTGTGAGGGCTGCAGAGAGAGTGTGGTCCTGAAGCCCTATGCCTTCCTCCCCAACAACCATCCCCAGCTTCTCCCTGCCACCAGTTTTCCTGAAGATGGGTGCAAATGAACACAGAATTGTGGAAGCCCAGATCTGATTCAGGGCTGCCCAGTCTCTAAGGGGTCCTCTTTGACCCACTGTGTGAAGTTAGGTTCCTAGCAAGTCACCACCAGACCACCCTATGATTTCCTGCAGTGGATATCCAACACTTACACTTATTTATGTGTTTATTGTAATTTATTTCTGCCCCTAAGTAGGTTGTGGCCTCCAGCCTATCTGGTCCCCTAGCACATGACAGGCCTCATTCATGAGTGGAGGTAAAACAGGGCAACCAGACCCAGGGTCTTCATCAGTCTATATAGAACTCAGCTGCCATCTCACATGACCCTCAGGGCCCCTTTCCAGTGAAAACAAAGAACAGCAGGGCTGCAAATCTATAGGAAGCCCAGGAGCCTGGGCAGAGGATGTCCTGTGGGACAAACCTGGGGACCTGCCCCACCCTCATGCTTCTCCTTCCACTCTGGGATGTTAACGAGCCACTGCTAGGTTTACTCATTAAATGAAGGAGTCCACATGTTCCATTCTGCTGCCCCTGGGATGACCTCGAATGTGTGTGTGCATGTGTCTCCACCCAGCCTGTCTCCCTTTTCCACATTGCAAGGGCCTAGGTAAACTTAGCCTGCCTGTCTGTCCACAGCCCCTGGACCAGATGGGAAATCCCAGGACAAAAGCTCTTGGGAGCAACTCACTGGAAACGAGGAGGGGAGGGGGGCTTCCTGCGAGAATAAGGGCAGGATCCTGAGGAAGGGGGTGAGTCACAGCTCAATGGAATAGTGACCCCTCCCCCCACCATCAGAGGCTGGCCAGATGTGTGTTCATCCTGCTGGGAAGCTGAAGCCACATCAGATTCCATTCTGCCTTCCCATCTGACAGCCACTGCCACACAGGCCATCTGCTCCATGGCCTCAAGGTTACCCTCAGGCCCCTTCCCAGACCCCAGCAGTAGCAGGAACCCCAGGACAAGCACCATCCCCTTTCTGAGACTTTCAAATCAGAACAGTCTCTATTCATGAGACATTTCCTCACACACACCCTTAAGGTCTTTCCCCTCTACTTCATGCAGCAGCACAGAAGAGACAACAGGGCAAAAGGAAAAATCAGAAAGAACCCTGGCAGAGGTGAGAACTCCACTGCTTTGGCAGACATGTTTCGTGGTCTTCCTAAAGGAAAATGGAAAATTTGAAATCCTAGTGGAAGACCCTCAGGGACTTGGGCCAGTGGGGGGAGCACTGGATTTCTAGGTAGATTCTACTGTTGGCATTCTATAAACCTAGGCAGGTCCCCTACCTCCCCAGGCCATCACCCTCCCTGGGACCTTGAAATTTCAATGCAAAGGAGAAGCA
Organism: Geosciurus inauris; assembly: GCA_004024805.1. Taxonomy (NCBI): domain Eukaryota; kingdom Metazoa; phylum Chordata; class Mammalia; order Rodentia; family Sciuridae; genus Geosciurus; species Geosciurus inauris. The sequence goes on along the minus strand of PVHX01000870.1, from coordinate 168,250 downwards.
AAGGGCCCAAAGAGAGGGAACAGCAGAGAGGCAGAGCACCACTATGCTCCACAGACACCTGTGGGATGGTACAAGGGAGTCTGGGGCCTTACTCTCAAGCACCAAAGTGGCAGAGGTCCTCAGGCCCAGATTAGGCTCCAGGCCTCTCTCCCAGACTCGGCTCCTTCCCCAGCAGGCCTAAGGCCTCAAAGGCAGAAGTAGCATATAATTTATTGCATAAACAAGGACACTTAAGAGAGTAAAATGGAACATTTCTAATAATTATGCAAAGACAATAGGCACATGATCACCCTACTCAAAGGCCACCTCTAATTCAGGTGGCTGATGCTGAGCTCAGAGCTCAGATGGAGCTGCAGAGACCACCAGCATCCCCTTCCTTAGCAGGCAGTGGAGGAGTGCAGCCTGCCACGTGGCGGCCACCATCTTGACAGCCCCCACCCCTAGCCAACCAGAACCTCAAAGGGCTGGGAGGGACTTCTCAAGAAAGCTCCAAATGACTAGTTTGGGATTTCTCAGGCAGCCACATAGCTCCTGCTCCTGGTGACGTGGCAGGCAAGAGGCTGAATTATCTCTGTAGACCAGCAGAGGGGGCTTCCAGCCTGGGAGACAGGAGGCCTGAGTTAGGGTCCTGAGGGTGCTATGGATTTGCCAGGAGACCCCAGGAGCCTTCCTGGCTTTCCTTTCACATCTGCACTTAAGTTTCCAAGGGAAGATGCAAGGCTGGGGAAAAGGGCTGCCCTGTTAAATCCAGCAGCAAGAATGGAGGAAGGCAAGTTCCTGCAAGCAAGCCAGCCTCCCACAGCCCAGCCCATTTTGCCACCAAGAAATGCCAGCCCTCAGGCCAACGTTAGACAATCTATAGTCCCACAAACAAAATCCAAGATTGCATAGCCCACAGCTGGCTGGACTGAGCTGGGGCTGGGAGCGGAGGGAAGGAGAGGTCATCAGAGGGTCTCAAACATTTGAGGGGGGTCTAAAGTACCTTGAAACTGCCTCAGAGGGAGGTCAATGCCTGCCTTTTTCATTCTGAAAGAAAACAGAAGAGTGAAGAGAATGGGACCCCACAAAGGGGAGGTTGGGAGCAAGGGCCAGGCCCAGCCCCCAAAGAGCACCCATCCCAGATTTCCAGGGACCTGAGGTGGAGCTCTTCACTGTACAGTGGGAGAAACTGAGGCACATTTGGGCAGGGCGCTACCCCAGGTCCCACAAGGACAAGTAGAGGTCAGACTTCCTAGCACAGGGCTCCATCCATTCAGGAACATTCTCAGAACCCTCTTGAGGGCCACAAGTGGTGTCCCTCCCCGTTGCACAGCCAGAACAACAAAAGTCTGCTAGGAATCCTGGTGACCAGCGACAAAAGCTAGGGCAGGAAGGGGGGATGGGTACATGAGCGATCAGAGGACAAGAGGGTGTGGCCCCAGTCCAGCTTCCACGAAATCAAAGCCCCCAATTTTCTCTAGGCCTCCATCCGGGCCCTGCAGCCCAGAGGGACCGCCAGGAAACCAGGGAAAAGGAGGGGCCAGGACTTCAGGCCAGGCTGGAAGTGCTTTCGTTCTTCCTCCTCTCTAGAGGCCTCAGGAATGTCCCTAAGCTGGGGGTAGGAGAACCCAGTCTTCAGGAACCAGGTGGGTGGACAGAATAAGGGTGGATGACTCCCACATCTCCAGTGGGTCCCTCCACCCACCACCCTACATAAGACCCTGCAGACTCCCACTCTCTTTTTAAGGGAGAGGAGGAACTGGCTGCTCATCTTTCCCTCAGTTGCCATGCTCAGCAGAAATGGAGCCCCTTTGGTGACTCCTCCCAAAGCATGGAACCCCAAAAGCCAGGACCCCCACCCCAGGAAAAGCCAAGATGGTTCACCTCCTCTCCTAGGCTCAGATGACCCCCATCAAGCCTGGGAGTGACTAATCAGTCACTGCAGGGCCCTGGGCCTCCAATTGCAAAGCTGACCTGTCTGCATCCCTGTAGGAAAGGCCCCATCTCCTCCTTCCTGTTTGTGGACGGTCCGGTTCAGCACGCCGACCCCCAGTTCTGCTGTCTGTGTCTACCACCACCCGCTCCCTGAACTTTAGGGGCGCTGCACGTTCCCCAACCCCTGAGAGTGCGCCAGATCCCCATCCCAGCCCTGCCCCCAGCCCTGGCCCTCCAGATCTACAGGGCTCCATCACCATCAGGCCGCGTTTCGATCCACGATGCTCCAGCTACCCCTAAGTGCCTGTGACTTCATTTTACAGGCGCTGGTTTGGGCCCCAACCCCGCCTGGAGGCCATCCACCCCATCTCCTTAAGCACCCCCAATTGTTCAGCGCTGTCCCGCCGCCCCTGCCCCTCACCTGGGCCGGGCTGGCGCTGGGGCCGGTAGTCTCGCTTCCGAGCTGCTGCGGGCGGATTCTACTCTCCGCCCGCTGCCTCAGGCCGGGGATCTATATATGGCTGTCCCCACCCCCTCCAGCCCCCGTCCCGAGAAACTTCTGGAAAGTTGGAAAAGTCTTCCTCAGGACGCCCCACTCCACCAAAAAAAAAAAAAAAGAAAGAAAGAAAGAGAAAAAAAGCCAAAGCCCTCCCCCTAACCGCCTGCCTCCCGCCCTCTGTCTGCAGGCGCTGTCCGGGCCCCTGGGTCCTACTGTCCCCCTCCTCTGGCTGGGCTGTGGGGCTTCAGTGAGTCCTCCTACAGGGACTAACTAGTCCTTCAGAGCACACCAGCATCCTTTGATGCCGCGGAGACTCGGGGACCCTTAGTGGCCCTGGAGGTGGGGGAGGGGGATTCGGACCACTGAGCAGGAGGAGGCTTCAAGGTCCAGCTTCCCCGGGCTGGAGCCCCTGCCCCAGGCTCTCCAGGCAAACCAACCCACTCCTGATCTCATATTCTTTCTGGCACCCCTTTCCTTGCTCTGCACGGAGTACATCCATTGTCCCTCCCTACTCCCAATTTTTTTCAAGTTGAAACTTAATTGAGTCCCTCCATCCATCCTTCTCCTCACTCAGGGACCCTGTCCTTTGCACCAGTGGAAGGTAGTCAGACTTTAGGAGTCAATGACCTTCAGTTCTGGGATGACCCTAAAATCCTCAACCTCAGTTGATCTTTATGTCAGTGGCCATTCTGAGGAGGCAAGGGCTTGGACCAGACCCAGTACCTGTCCCTCACCCTGGAAAGTCCAAGTCTTGGAGTGATCAAGGCAGAAACTACTGGGGAACATAGGGTGATCCCACTGGGCACAGAGAGGTACACTAGGAGAAGGAAAACCCTGGCTGTCCACCAAATACTGTACCATATGACTTTCTGCCTCATCTCTGCCACCACCCTTTCCCTGAAATTCTAGGGGTGCTGTATTTTTTCCAGCTCCGACTCCCCATCCCTGCCCAGCTTTCAGTCTCAGCCCTCAGGCTTGCTCTGTCACCATGAAACTAGCCTCAGTCCTCCAGTCCACAGTTCTTGACTGAAATGTCATACTAAACAGGGCACCCAAGAACTCAGGAGACTGAAACAGGAGGAAGACAAGTTCAAGACCAGACTGGCCGACTTAGACCCTGTCTCAAAATTTAAAAAGCAACAACAAAAGCATAAAGAGTTGGGAGTATAGCTCAGTGGTAGGGTGGTAGGCACTTGCCTGGCCCTGGGTTCCATCCGCAGTAACGCAAAAAAAAAAAAAAAAAAGATGCTAAGCCATTCTTTGCTTCTTTCTCCTCTCTCTCTTTATCTCCAGTTGATGGTCCCTGCCCGCCTTCCTGTCTCAGTGCCTTCCCACAGGCTCCAGGTCTCACTATCAACCCTTCCCATCCCACCCTCCCACAACTGATAGCACCTTGAGCTCTGAATTAACCTGGAATATTCATTGTTGTTCTGGGAGCTGGACAAAGATGTCCATTCTGAGAGGTATGTGCATAAGGCAGTAAGGCAGATAGTTTAGGAGACCCCACCCCAATCCTCTTCACCAGTGAAATGATAGATGACTGATGGGCATGGTATGGAGAGGAAGGGACAGAGTATAGAGACTCTTCACTCACACTAGTCACTCATTCATTCAGTTAGCAAAATGTCGAGCACCTTATTTCTTTCAGGCACATGTCAGATCCCAGAGAGCAAATGAATTCCAGTACCCAGTAGATGAATCCTCTGGGTCCCTGGGCTCAGTCATTTGCGAAGAGTTCAGCCACCCCAGGCTGGTGGCAGTGACTTGCTTCTCAGTCTGGGTAAAGGTTATTCTGCTGCTGCTGCTCAGTCTTCTGACTCCAAGAACTATGGGAAATCTTAGATCCTAAGGCTTCAGACTCTGAATTAGGGTCAAAGAATCACCAATAACTTGAATCCTAAAGTGATCACCATACAATATGATCTTACACTTGAAGCCACATAGAATCTTTGAACCCAGCTAAGGAATCTTAGCCTGTTAGACTCTCAGAGTCAAAGGATCTTAGAATAAAAGTATTAAAAACTCTGGGATGCAAAGCATCTCAGAGGGCATAGATTCCTGTCTACAGAGCCAGGCAGAAGTCTTCTCTGCTGTATACCTAAACCTCAGGTACCTGGCACCTCTCACTACAGGGAAGCCTGCTGCCTTCAGAGACATCCCAGTATTCTTTCGGAAGACAGGTCTGATCATTCACCAAATCTTCCAGCCTTGGGGTGGTTCCATCTCTTTGGGGTAACTGTCCTGATTCTTGTACGCCTCCTGTCTCAACTGTGATTGTTTATAAGGAGAAATCCTTGCTATGTAAGGACACTGCCTGGTCTCCCACCAGACCCCACTGTCCACTCCCAGGGTTCCTCATAACTCAGTGAGCTAAGGACTGAGACAGGGACAGACAGGGCTCATCAAAGTTGGTGGAGGTTTGCCTTTGTCTCTAGCAGATTCCAATGTCAAAGTCTCATCAAGACTTCCTTTTTACCAGGCATGGTGATACATACTTATAGTCCCAGCAACTCAGGAGGCTGAGGCAGGAGGATTGCTGGAGGCTAGTATGGGCAGCTTAGCAAGATCCTGTCTCAAAATTTAAAAAAGACTGAGGATGCAGCTCAGTGATAGAGCACCCCTGGGTTCTATTCCCAGTACGGACAAAAAACAAAAACAAAACAAAACTTCCCTTCCTCTGTACATTTACATCTCTCAGCTCTCTTAGGCCCTTAAACCCCACCAACATTGGAGGGGGAAACTGAGAGTTCTATGACTGTTCCATTTTGTAGAAGGGTAAACTGAGGATTAATCTGTTAAATAAACCCAGATGTCTAAAATGCAAAGAATAGAGGACTAAGACTCTTCATTTATAGACAAGGAAGCTGAGGTGGGGGCTGGGGGGGGAAGGTGTCTGTATCTGAAGGCCCTCTGCTGGCCTCACCAGACCCCTACTGAAGCTCAGACCAGGCCAGAAGCCTCCTCTATGGCCTATCATGCTGTATGATCTCAATGTTATCCTTGTCAGTGAATGAATGTCACTGGAGATTTTGGAAGAGCAGGGCCTCGCCCTTCTCATCCTAAGTCTTCAGGTCCCAGCTCAGAGCTTGGCACAAATAAGCATGTGGTAAACACAGCCAGCCAGCACAAGTGAGTGATGGGCAAGACTACTGCACTCCAAGCATAACATAGCTTTTTGAAGGAAAGAAAGGCCATGGCTCCTTTAAATTTCTAGCATCAGCAAAAAAATGTCAAGAGCCTTTGCCACATTATTCTTAGCTCTGAGCCCAGCCCAGAGGCTGACTGTGGCCCTTCCTCCACATTCCAGGCTGTACTTTCTGGAAAAAGCACTCTTTGAAGAGGGCTGGGGGACGACTGAAATGCAAAGAAACTCTCAAGGATTGCTTTCGCCTCTGGATTCTTCCAAGAGCCTGCAAATCTGTTCCTACTGCCCTGCACACAGGAACCCAGCTGGAAAGTTCCCAAGACAGCAGAGAAGAGAAGACCATCAAGTACAATTTTATTTATAAAGAGGAAAACTGAGACCAAGAGTGGGGCAGGAACTTGCTCAAGGTCACACAGCAAATCAGAGATGGAGCTGGGTCATGGAGTCTGTGTCCTGGACCCTAGCTCTTTTTCCCCACATCCCCTCTCTACCTGGCCCAGTGAGATAGGCAGGCTCCAGTTCCTTCTGTCAGGGACTGCACAAACAGCAGTGGCCAGATTCCCTTAGTCTTCATCCCATGGAATCCTAGGACAGAAATTAGTGTGTCCTGTAAGTGCCTGGCCTGTCCATGTGTTACCCAGCATCCTCTGCCTCAGCTTCCCGAATTGCTGGGATTACAGGAGCATACCACTGTGCCTGGCTAATGTCTCAGTCTTAACTAAAGGACATTAGTTGAGAGAGGTTTAATCCCCTTTTCCTTTTTATGTGGGATTAAGCTGGGCCAGAAAGTCTCTGACAACCAGTTCAGAGTGATCCTATTCTTGGAGGAGGCAGGGCGGCCCCAGGCTGCTTTTCTGTGACAGCTTTCCAGAGCCAACTGTGTTCTCAGGCCAAGGCATGAGTCAGGAAAACACCACTCTGCAATCTCTGATTCTCTCTCATGGAGCATGGGGCCTTCGGTCCAAAATGATTGTCCTGCATGCTGCCACGTAGGAGAGAGGCAGCAAGTCACCCTGGGGGGTAGGGAGGCGGGCACAGATTCATCCCCTCCTCCCAGAGCAGGCCAGCCTCCATCCCCACCCCTCCGCGTTCTTCTGGTGCCTAGGGAAGCCACAGGAAATCCACTGCCTTCACGCGCCATCTCCAGGGATACCAGCCCACTGATACGCTGTGTATGTCCGCGTGGCTGTGAGGTGCACACACATACATCTCCAGCAATCCAAATATACCACATGTGGCCCATGTGCCTGATATTCTTGTGTGCACGGGCACAGGATTCCTCCCTGGCAGAGGGTAATTCACGGAGAGGGCTCAGGCAGCGAGCGAGGCCAGGATGGGACAGGCATCATTAAATACCCCCCTGCCCTTTCTCTTCCCTTCTTGCTCTCCTGTCCCCCACGTGCTTCTGACATGTGATAACGAGGCTCAAGTTGGTCACAGGGCTGTCCTCCCTGTCTTAGTATCTCTGACGCTCAGAAAAGGGACCTTGAGCTCTGACAATCTCCCAGCCCAGATCTAATCTGCTTCATCCAGTGCAGCACCCTCCGTGCTATGGAAGACAAAAGCCTTGACCGGAGTGAGGGTCAGGAGATCTGGAGCCCTGTCCCAGCTCTGCCACTTCTTGGCGATGTACCCATGATCTAACTGCCCCCTCTGTAGGTAGGGCTGCTGCTGCCCTCTCCTGCTCTGTCCTCTGAGCACTGTTCTGACAGCTCCACTCATTCCTGAGCTTGCATGTATATGGGAAGCTAGCAAAGGGTCAGATGGCAGTGGGGACGTCCCTGGGAGGTACAGGCAGAGAGGACAGCCTGGCAAGCAGGAAGTCAGGAAGTCTGGGACAGGGTCTATCTCCACCCCCATTCACAGAGTGACGATGAAAAACGTGTGTCTCTCTGCATCTCTGTCTTCTCATCTGAAACGTGGGGATATAAGCAGGGTCTGAGTGGATCTGAGGGATTTGATTTTAAACAGGAAGAAGGTTTCATACACATCCCTGGCCAGAGGAGAAATCAGCACACTCTCTCTAGAAGGCATATTTATGCAAGCTTTAAAAACACCTTACTGAATAATTCCCTGCCACATTGTCTATAACAGCCAAAATTGGAAACAACCTAACTATTCATAGATGGGGTGGAAGTACATTGAAACTGGGAAAAACAAAAAGTGAGAAAGTTGGGGGGGTTGTTTATTTTTTGGTTTCATACAGGGGATTGAACCCCCAAAGTTGCTTTACCACTGAGCTACATCCCCGGCCCTTTTCAATTTTTTTTTTTTTAATTTTGAGACAGGGTCTTGCTTAAATTGCTGAGGGCCTTGCTAAGTTGCTGAGGCTGACCTTGAACTTGTGATCCTCCTGCTTCAGCCTCCCAAGTCACTGGGATTCTTCCTGTGCACCGCTGTGCCAGGCAAGGAAATTCTCCATATTCTGAAATGAGTTTAATCTCCAAGTGGAAGAGCAGCATATGGAAGAATGTCTGCGCTCAGGTGACTCTCGGGTCAAGGAGAAACTGGTGGCACTTGTTGCAGGGCAGCAGGAGAACTGGATGAAAGGCAGAATGGGAGTCTTTTATTTGCATCTGTTATGAATTCTGGACTGTAGGAATGTATTACCTATTCATATACTTTTAAAATTTGAAATGATTTGTGTTCTTTGTAAAAAAAAAAAATTTAAGAATCTAGCTTGAGGAAATGATTCTTTAGTTTTGAGCACAGATTCATGTATAAGAATGTTCATTGGAGACTTTTTTGGAGACAAGGTCAGTAAGGGAGGGAATATTGGCAGACATCAGAAAGGGGAGGAGCTATTGTAATCCTCAGGCAGAGAAAGAGGGCTGAGCTCAATGGATTGTTGCATTAAATCAAAACAGAGCCGGGCGCGGTGGCTCAAGCCTGTAATCCCAGCACTTAGGGAGGCTGAGACAGGAGAATTGCAAGTTCAAAGCCAGCCTCAGCAATGGCGAGGTGCTAAGCAACTCAGTGAGACCCTGCCTCTACATAAAACACAAAATAGGGCTGAGGATGTGGCTCAGTGGTTGAGTGCCCCTGAGTTCAATCCCCAGTACCAAAAAACAAAACAAAACAAAACAAAACAAAACAGCATGTTTATGGAAATTCTATGTTGGGGAGCTACAGATATCTGGAAGGATGTTCACATTTCACAAATGTCAGTGCTGCTTATTGGGTGATTTCCATTTAATTTTAAAAAATATTTCTGATGTTTAGAGGTCTGGGTTAGTTTTCTTTTTAATGAATATGTATTATAAATAACTAATAAAATGTATATCAATGTGTATAATAGTTATAGAGAAAGTCTAGAAAGAAATACTCAAATGGCTCCAGTGTTTACCTCTGGAGATGGAAATACACATCAACTCTTTTCTGTACTTAACTGAAAAAAAAATTTTTTTTCCAGTACTGGGGTTTGAACCCAGAGCCTCAGGTATGTTAGGCAAGTGCTGTAATGTTAACCTCTATTCCCAACCCTTTTTATTTTGATTTTCAGACAGAGCCTCACTAAGTTGCCCAGGTTGGCCTCGAACTTTCCATCCTTCTGCCTCAGCCTCTGGAATACCTGGTTTCTCTGAATTTTTTTTTAATAACCAGTTTTTAAATATTGATAAAATGAATAGAAAAAGGCACATCCAGTGGGAGGTCATGCTCCAACGCGTGGGGGCCATGTCTGAGTAAGGGCTGGGGAAACTGCAGGCTGTGCCAGGAGGTGTGGAGACTGTGGCTCAGGCCAACTCACCACTGTCCTGGGAAGGAGGGAGGCTGGGGCTGAGGGCCCTCTGGCCCAACCTGGGATTTCCCACCAGCCCAGGCCTGCTTAGTGGAGAGTGAAAAAGGGAGGTCAGAGAGGAGAATGTCACAATAACCCAGAGCAAGATGCTAGAGCCTGGACCTGGAGAGACACCATTGGGCTGTGGAGGGCCTGGCAGTGGATTGAATACGGGAGGTCTAGGAGGAGGAAGAAAGACTCCCTGACATCAGCTGTCTGAGCAGGTGGCAAATCGTCCCTCTCCTGAATTGGAGACTCTGGGGAAGGCAATGGGAGATGGTGAGCATAGATTGGAGACAGCCAGGAGGCTGTAGTGTCCCATGCCCAGCACTAGAGACAGAAGGCCAGCCTGGAGATGATAATGTGGCAGTCATGGCACAGGACAGTAATGGACATTATGGATGGAAGATGTAAATCAGAGCAAGTAGAGAAGATAGGAAGAGCAGCAGTTTGGGGGGAAGCAGGGCCATGCCAAAGAAATCAGGTACCTACAGGAGGGGAAATCAAGGTGGAGCCAGCAGGGCTGCTGGTGGGGGCAGGGCCCAGGGGAAAGGCCATGCTGGATGCAATGGAGCAGTGGCCCTCCTCTTCCCTTCCTCCCGCCCTGAGAATGCTGAGGGAGGACCAGGCAGCGTGATTCCGGGGGTGATTCCCTGGCGGGTTGGGTGGGCCAATGCTCGGGTCTGTGTACTGGGCCAGGCCTCATTGGCTCTGGAGACTGGAGCTGCGCAGAGACAGGCCGAGCTGATGCAACGTGGGCCTATCATTGCAGGGCCTGCTGAAAGGATGCAGCTGTGCTGGCCTCTGCCCAGCGGTTCCAGCAGGGGGTGTGGGGGAGTGACTCTCAAGGCTGGCTGGTGCTCTGGGACTGCAGCCCAGCCAGGCCCAAAGGCTGTCTGTTCCGGGTCTGTTCTGACTCACGAGGAAAACACACCTTTCATGGAAGCACTCAGAGCCCTCAGCTGTGTGTGTGTGTGTGTGTGTGTGTGTGTGTGCGCGCGCGCGCGCGCATAATGAGGAGGAGCCCACAGCTGGTGCTGTGCTACAGATGTTCCTCACTGGCTCAGCATTCCCAGAGCCAGCTGGGGAAACAGTAGGGCGGGAGAGGGCCCTGCCCCCTGCAGAGCTGGCCCTGGTAGAGTCACTCCTTGGTTCTACTCTGCTCACCTCTGACTCTGAGCATAACTTTGGGAAAGTCTCTGATCCCGCTGAGCCTCCTGAGTCCCATGTCTTTAGCTAGGACTGAGAACTCTGAGGATAGAGAGGGGAAGGGGATCCCCCAGGGGGTGCAGCTGACCAGGCTGAGGACCCAAAGCAAACGTGAGAGAAAGGTTCCCATCACCTTGCTGTGAGGTAGGCGTTTTAACCCCCAGTTTGCAGCTGAGGAAACAGCCTCTAACAACCTGAGGATGAGAAGTCTGGATCTGAAATCAGGTCTCTTTGCTTGGATTCCTGGATCACACGGAGATGGCATCAGGAGACTCACACTGGCATCAGTGTTGCCAAAGACTCTGGGAGTTGCCCACATTTTGGGTGCAGCCTACAAGTCAATCATTTTGTTAACCCTGCCCAGGCCCCAGGCAGGGTCCTTGAAGTGTTTGGGCAATGAAGAAGGGGGAGATGGACAGATGGTGTCTAGGTTTGAGGGAGTCCCAGTTGAGGGTCTAAAGGGCTGGGTCAGAGCACAGGTGAGGCCTGTGGACAGCTTGCCCAAGCTCCTAGACACGGGGTTGCAGCCCTGGAAGATGGGCAGAGGTGGGCTGAGAACTAGAAAGAACTTCAGATGTCAATCTAGACCCTAATTCCTGGTCCTAGGAACAAGGTAGAAAGCCTGGCTCTTGGGGAAAGACTAAGTTCTCAGGTGAGGAGACACTCAACTCGGGGCTGGGCTCAGAGATGGAACTCAGTAAGGTTTGTACAGTGACTGGTCCATGAGAGGCCTTGGGGTGGGCAGCGTCATCATCCTTGGTCCACAGCATTGACCTATCCCCACATCCTGGCCAGATGTCTGTCTTGCCACCCAGAGTGGGGCTGTGTCTTCCCTGGTTCCCTTGGGTGGGGTGGGACAAAAAGGTCAGGTGCCTACAGAGCTGGCTCTGCTTCCACTGGGCACTTTCAGAGATGGTGACTTGCTCAAGGGCTACTCCATAAGGCGTCACCCATGGCCTGCTGCTTGTCCCCAAGACCTCATATGGACAGAATTCCAGTCACTGGTAGGTCACTCATTATCACTCAAAACCAGCTTATCCTAAGCAACAATGCTGAGACAGGCCCTGTGCTGGGAACACAGAAGCAAACCAGACCCACCTTCTCAGGTCAGGGATGTGACAGGGGAGGAGGCAGAGCAGAGCTGGAGCTCAGAAGTACCTGACCACATGAGCTGGAGCTCAGAAGTACCTGACCACATGACATGGTGGCTCACACCTGTAATCCCAGCAGCTACAGAAGCTGAGACAGAAGGAACACAAGTTTGGGCTGGGGTTATAGCGCAGTGGTAGCGAGCTCACCTAGCATGGGTGAGGCACTGGGTTCGATCCTCAGCACCACATAAAAATAAAATATTCTGTCCACCTACAACTAAAAAAACCATAAATATTTTTTAAAAGGAACACAAGTTCAAGGCCAGCCTCATCAACTTAGTGAGGCCCTAGACAACTTAGTGAGAACCTGTCTCAAAAGATAAAAAGTGCTGGGAATGTTGCTCAGTGGTTAGCACCCTTGAGTTCAATCCCTGGTATAAAAATTTTTTTTTACATAAAAATATTATTACCTTAACTATTGAAGTTTTTAATTTACACCTGAGGTAAATGCCTCACTACCTCCCAGTACCAGTTGTGAAAGAGGGTGAGAAGAGGAAGGGCAGGCAGAGGGAACAGCAGGGGCAAAGTTGGGAGCCCAGGCAACAAGTAGAACTGGCACATGAGGCTCTAGGAAAAGCCTTTGGGCACCCAGGTCTCACTGTCGCCGGAGAGGCACCCAATGACCCCACCCCACAAATTACCATCCAGATCCTCAGTGCTCCATCTGCAAAATGAAAAGAAGAAAAGTTTCAACCTGTCTCCCATATTGTTTTGAAGGACACAAAGAAGACACTGGGTTTGAAATGATCTGTAAGCTGCACAGTGCGTGAGCAAGTTTTGTGTTAGGTGGTGTCCCCTACCCAGGCGGGTGCGTGGTCATCTCCCCTGCCTCCACCCCTCACGCAACTCTCCCTCCATTCCAGCAGCTCCAAGATCCTGCTCCCTCCTTCCACATCAGCCCACTGAACCTGGGGGGTTGACTACAGCCAGCCAAAGCTTCTCCATGTACATATGAGAGAATCCTAGGAAGTTTGTTATGTATTCTTTCTTTCTTCTACACAGCAAATGTTTAGTCAGAACACACTATGAACCAAGTGACCTGGAACACAACAGTGAACAGACCCAGGCTTTGGCACTCCAGCCTCGCACACTGGCCAGGAGAGATAAAGGCTATGAAGAAACGGGGATAGGTGGTGGCGAGGGGGTGGACTAATTACACCAGTGACCTGAGATCTCCAGAGTGAGAAGCTGCCTTCATTTCCTGTGGCTGCTGCAACCAATCACCACAGAGTGGCTTCAAACAGCACCAATGCATTGTCTTCAGGTGCTTGAGGTCAGAAGACTAATATGGGTTGGCACTTCCTCCTGGAGGCTCCAGGGGCACATGTATTCTTGCCCTTTCCAGCTTCTAGAGAGTCCCTGCACTCCTTCACGCACTGCCCTGCCTCCACCCTCAAGCTCAAAGCCAGCAATGCAGCAGCTCCCAGTCTGCCCCTCTCCAACTTTGGCTTCCTGCATTACATCTCTTTCTCTGACTCTGAACCCCTGCCTCCCTCTCATAAGGACCTTTCTGATGACATTGGGCCTCCAATAAAATCCCCCTGTCTCAAGATCTCGAACTGAGTCAGATCTGCAAGGTAATGCATTCCCAGGTGTCAGGGATTAGGACACCGACATCTTGGGAGAGCCGTTCTTCTTCCCACCTAAGAAGCCAACCCTGCGATGACCTTGCAGTGGGAGGTGAGCACCCCAAGCAGGGGAGCTCCATGTGCAAAGGTACAAGGCTGGAATGACTCGGGCCTGTTTTTGTTTTGTTGTTCTGGTTTGAGACGGGTCTCACCATGTTGCACAGGTGGGTCTTGAACTCCTGAGCTCAAGCAATCCTTCCACCTCAGCCTCCAGAGTGTGGGGCTCCAAGCATGCTCGACCCTGACTGGTTCCCCGGGTGTGTTCTAGAAACAGCAAGAAGGCCAGCCTTCTAGTGGGTAATGCTCCAGTTAGCTTGATTTTAATCAACTCATCCGTGAGGCCAACCCCACCTCTGCAGATGAATGTGCTGGGCTCCAGGACCCCTGAGCATCACAACAACCCTACAGGGCATCCACTTGGCAGTCAAGGTCACCCCCTCCATTTCCCTGCTTCTAGCATCAGGTTCTTCACATCTTAGAGCAAGAGCCCTAGGTGTTTGAAGAAGGGGCCTGGCTGGGGACTCACCTGGGCCCGGGCCAGACTGCTCTGGTGGAGGACTAGCCCAGGCCCTGGTACCTGAGTATAATCCTGCTCTATCTTCCCCACTGAAGGCCAGGATTGTGTGAGCGAGGGAGGATGGGAGCAGGAAAGCTGGACCTGTGGTAGAAGCCTTCAATGGTCATATTGTTAGCTCTGGGCTATGGCGGGGAGAGCGCCAGGGTCTACTGAATGAGGCAACTGTGTTTGCTAGGTGGGGATGCCCAGGTCAGGGGTGCTCTTGGGTGATGCCTTCTATCCTCCAACCTACCCTCAGCTCTGCCCAGACCTTGCCATTTGGCTTCCTTGGCATCTCAGAGACCACAGCTGTAACTGGCTGGCTCATGCTGCCACGGGGTGGCAGCCTTCCCTGGTAGAAGGTAAATTTCCCACGGAAGCCAAGAACTGTCTGTTGTCTTCATCACCACCAAGTCCCAGCGTCTGGCACGACCCAAGTTCTGGCTCCAAGAAGGTGTTCCATATGTGCCTGCGGTAAGTGGATGGAAGAATACATGGATGAGAGATGCTGTCACCTGGTTTCACCTGGCCACCTCTTCACGTGGCCATTGTACCCTGCGTACTAGCCTCCTGTCCCCATCTTTCCTCCTCCACGCTCTTGTCAGGGATCATTCCAAATACACCATCTAGTTAAAAGCCTCCTTGGGCTGCCTTCGACCTTGGAATCCATTCACACTCCCGGTCGGTGCCAAGGCCCTTCTGGACCTCGGACAGCCTGGCCCGACTCCACCCACCAGTTCTCTCCTCTACCCGGCACCACGGCTGGAAACCCCTGCAGATTTCAGCCTGTGTGCCCAGCCTGCCCTTCCTCCTCTTTCTTACCTGGACAACTCTTACCAGTGGTTCAGGCCATCAGCTCCTCCAGGAAGCCTGCCCTGACCTCCAGCCTCCTTTGGGTTGCCCCCACCTCTGGGTTTGTCTTGTCTCAGCATCTGTTGTGATTGCCAGTTACATCTATCTCCCTTTCCAAGCCCTGAGCCTCTCATGGTCAGGGACTGACGCTGTCTTTGTCATCCCTACAGCCCTAAGCATGGTCACAGCACAGAGGAAGGACAGCAGAAGTGTCAACCTAGACCCAACACAGTGGGCAGGTCCTGAGACCCGAGTTATGGACACTTCTGCCCTCTGGTGGCCAATTGTGGTCATTGTGCACTTCCGCAGCTTTCATGGGCTTCCTAGGGTAATCGTTCAGCAGCGATGGATCGTTTAGCGTAGTCCCAGGACCAGTGGCATCAGAATCACCTTGGGTATCATCCTTACAGAGGGACAGTCAAACATTGTCCTTGAGTGATTCCTTCTGGTTCCCAAAAATCTATCCAAGTTAGGGGAACAATGAGAGCAGGCCTGGACTGGAAGGTCCAGATACATATTATCTTGAAGGACACTGGCTTTCTCTTGTGCACACTGGGAACTAAGGCAAATCAGTGTTATCTATAGAAAATTACTTTCTTGCATGCACATCAGGACAGTTGCTCCTTGGGATGCTGGCCTGCAAGCAAACCAAGCTAGTCAATGCTGCTATTTCTGTAGCCTGATATAAAACCCCTCTTGGAGTGGAGACTGGTGTAGAAATGAGGGCTCTGTGGAGAGGATATGTGTCTTTCATCCAACCAGCTACTACTGGGCAAAGCTCCATGAGGAATGACATCTCTGCTTGGTGAGGCACCACGAGGATCACAGGTGCTACTAGTTCAGCCTGTCGCCACTGAACTCTCCTAAGCTTTCCCCAATAAAGCATATGTCTCATGTGGTCTCCAGATACTTTCTTTGCT
Source organism: Geosciurus inauris (assembly GCA_004024805.1). Taxonomy (NCBI): domain Eukaryota; kingdom Metazoa; phylum Chordata; class Mammalia; order Rodentia; family Sciuridae; genus Geosciurus; species Geosciurus inauris. The sequence continues at coordinate 152,598 of PVHX01000870.1, read as the reverse complement.
CTCTCTGCAACTTCATGTCCTGGCACAACTGGGATGTGGATGTGACACCTTAGAACTTGGTAGAAGTGAAATGGTTGGTGCCCACCCTAGACCTATGATTCAGAAACTCTGTGGGTGGAGCCCAGTCATCTGAGTTTTAAAAAGCCCTCCAGGTGGGCTGGGATTGTAGCTCAGCGGTAGAGCGCTTGCCTTGCATGCGTGAGGCCCTGGGTTCAATCCTCAGCACCACGTACAAAGCAATAAAATAAAGACATTGTGTCCATCTACAACTAAAAAAAAAAAAAAAAAAAAAGCCCTCCAGGTGCCCAGCGTGATGGTGCACGCCTGTAATCCTAGCACTTTTGGATTCAGGAGAATCGCAAGTTCAAAACCAGCCTCAGCAACAGTGAGGTGCTAAGCACCTCAGTGAGACCCTGTCTCTACATAAAACACAAAATAGGGCTGGGGATGTGGCTCAGTGGTCCAGTGCCCCTGAGTTCAATCCCTGGTACCAAAAAAGCTCTTCAGGTGATTTGGATATCTGCTATAGTTTGAGGACCATTCTCCTAGTACCCCAATCTGAGCCACTCCCAGGAGCCCCAGGTAATGGAAGAGGCAAGCCCCTCGTGGCCAACATGCCAGAGAAAACAAGCATTGCCAAAGTTGAATTCCAGATAAGTAATGAAAAAAATTATTGCAAATATTGCATGAGACACAAAACCTAAAAAAATTATTCCTCTTTTATCTGAAATTCAGCTTTCACTAGGTGTCCATTTTTTTCCTTTTTAAATCTGGCAATCCTACGTAAAAGACATGACCCTGGACTTAATGCTCTGCTGCCACCATCTTGAAAATGTTAACAATGTTTTCATAAGGAGCCTATGTTTTTATTTTGCACTGGGTTTTGCAAAATGTAGCCAGTCCTACAAAGGTCCCTATTTATAATGCCTCATCTGGAACATTCAGGGTCCAGAGCTCAAAGGCAGGATAGGAGGATTGGACCTGCAGCAGCTGAGCTGTGCCTCCAGCTTTTCCCAGCCAACTCTCTTCTGCAGACCCTGCAGCTCCTTCCCACGTGGGCTAAACCCACATCCTTCTCCCCAGATTGCAGCCCACCCTGCTGTCTCATCTTCCACACAGTAAAGTTCCACGTCACACTCGTGCTCAAAACTTTTCTCTGCATATCTCCTTATATTGCTCCTGTGAAAATCAGTATCTACACTCACAGAGCACAGAGCTAGTTGCTTTCCTGATTATCTCTTGTATTCTATAAATAACCCTGTCTCTGGCCAATGCCCCAGGGTGGGGGTGCTGTGAACAGCACCTGTTTACAGCCTCAGATGGAGAACTGACTGTCAGCCCCAGTCAATGCCTGATTTAGAAAGGGTTGCTGCCCAAGATGGCAACAGAGGAGAGGGGGCAGAGTGGCTGCAGAATGGTTTGCTGAGCACCTATTATGTGCCTGACACTATCTTGGGTGGGAGAACACAATGATGAAATAAGCAGACATGTAGCCTGCCTTCGTATGGAACATCTCCGCAGATTCTGCCAGGTGTTCATCTCAGGTTTATGCCCTAATTGTAGTTCCTGTTGTGGTTGGATCCGGAATGTCTCCCCCAGAGGCTCACGTGTTGAAGGCTTGGTCCCCAAGGCAGCAATGTTCAGAGGTAGGGCTTTGGGGAAGTGATTGGATCGTGAGGGTTCTGATCTCATCAGTGGATTAATTCACAGATAGCTGATGGATTGCTGGGAGGAGGTGGAAAGTAGGAGATGGAACCCTAGTTGAAGGCAGTGAGTTACTTTGGGGCATTCCCTTGGGTACTATATCTTGTCCCCAGCCCCTTCCTCACCCTCTACTTCCCAGCTGCTATGAGCTGAGCAGCTTTCCTCCACCTTGCTCTTCTACCATGATGCTCTGTCTCACCTCAGGTCCACAGCTACGGGGCCAGAGACCAAGGACTGATTCCTCCGAAACTGAGACAAAACAAATCTTTCCTCCTTTAAGTTGTTTTTGGTCACAGTGATAAAAAACTAATATAAGCCAGGCGCAGTGGCCCACATCTGTAATCCCAGTGGTTCGATCGGCTTGGGAGGCTGAGGCAGGAGAATCGCGAGTTCAAAGCCAGCCTCAGCAAGGGCAAGGCGCTAAGCAACTCAGTGAGACCCTGTCTCTACGTAAAACACAAAAGAGGGCTGGGGATGTGGCTCAGTGGTCGAGTACCCCTGAGTTCAATCCCCAGTACCTAATAATAATAATGATGATGATAATAATAAAGCTAATATAGTGCCCTAATCAAGCAGTAGAGGACAATGGCTCTTTTTATTTTTAATTTTTCAGAGGCAAGTAGGAAGTCTTTCTGGAATGGATGGAGCACAGATGGAACAAGACCAGCATGACCAGACCATTGCTGAGGCTGGCTGACAGGACAGGGTCCACTATACCAATCTCTCTAACTTCATGTATGATTGAAACTGGAGAGGAGAGGGCCTCTCCCGCCCTCCTCAGTTCTTATGTGGGCTCTCTGGCTGGATCTAGGAACCCACCTAATACAAGAGCTGATTAACACTGGTGCACGCCTGTAATCCCAGTGGCTCAGGAGCCTGAGGCAGGAGGATCACAAGTTCAAAGCCAGCCTCAGCAAAAGCAAGGCATTAAGCAACTCAGTGAGACCCTGTCTCTAAATAAAACACAAAACAGGGCTGGGGATGTGGCTCAGTGGTAGAGTGCCCCTGAGTTCAATCCCTGGTACACCCCCCCCCCCAAAAAAAGCTGATTAATAAGAGAAAAGCATAAAAGTTATATTGACTTTGCATGTACATGGGGATATTTACATGACAGTGAACTCTGAAGAAATGCCAAAAGCTTGATGCTTTTATGCTTTTTAGACAAAGAACAGTACATTTATTATGAAGGAATGACAGGGCAAGAGTGTCTGGACTAGGGTTTTGGATTAATCAGCTTTCCATCACTATAACAAATACTTGAGACAACCAAACAGAGAAAAGGTTTATTTTGGATCATGGTTTTGAGCTAAGTATATGATTTCTTGACCTCCTTGCTCTTGAGGCAGATCATCATAGTAGGAGCATATGGCAGAGGAAACTCCATGACCTCATGACCAGGAAAAAAATAAGAGCAAGGAGAGGGCTGATGTCCCACAATTCCCTTTAAAGAACCTATGGACCTCACCCTAGATCCAACCTTTTTTTTTTTTTGTACTGGGGATTGAACTCAGGGGCACTCGACCACTGAGCCACATCCCCAGCCCTATTTTGTGTTTTATGTAGAAACAGGGTCTCACTGAGTTGCTTAGCTCCTCGCCATTGCTGAGGCTGGTTTTGAACTCGCGATTCTCCTGTCTCAGCCTCCCAAAGTGCTGGGATTACAGGCATGTGCCACTGTGCCCAGTTAGGTCACACCTCTTAAAGGTTTTACTATCTCTCAACAGTGCCATCCTGGGCCTGGGGACCAAGCCTTTAACATGTGGGCCTTTGGGGAATACTTGGAATCCAAACTATATCAGGTAGCAAATTCTAGAATCGTCACAGAGATAGGAGTGGGTAGAAGCTGGTGGAAGGTAAGGGTTACTTCAGAGTTTGTTTTCTCAGGTTTGCTGCAGCCCCAGTTACCAGTCTCTGGTGACTAAGGCTATTTTCCATCCTTGGATGTGAAGGGCATTCCTCCCAGTAGAATCTTTATGGCTCATTGCATGTAGGAAAAGACAGGCACCATGGATTTTTCTGAAGTTCCAGCTCCTCAAATGATTTCAGCATGATGATCAATAGACATTCAGCACATTGTGAGCTGGCACCCCTTCAAAATTGTCCATTCATCGTTTCTTAAGAATCCACTTCAAAGTAATATTAAAACCCCAAATCTCATTCAGTGTTGGGGAGGACCCTTCTCTGGGGTGAGCTTGCCTGAGAAACTAGACACCTAGAGAGGCTGCTGGCCACTTCTTTGCTCTCCCTCTGTCTCCGCCTCTGGCTGCTACTCATGGCTTTCCCAGGTGGGATGTGGAGCAGGAGAGAGGGCAGGAAAAGCCCTCCTTGCCTGACACTTGTAAACTGGCCTGGGGACACTGGGACATGGTGGATGTCCAAAGTCAACTAACTCACAGGTTCTCCTGGAGTTTCAGGGAAACTCCTCTTTGGGGACCTTCGCCTGGACAGGTCTACTGGCACCTCTACTGCCACCTCTACTGGCAGCTCTTCCCCTTGGAAGTGGGTTTCAGCAGTCCCCCCACCTGAGGCCTCCCCCCACCCTGCCAGCTCCCGTCCCCAGGCTCTCCTGTGGTCCACCGAGGAATCAGGCGCCGGATGTCTCCCATCTGCCCTGGCAGTGACAGCCTTTCCCAGGGTGGCGCTGGCTCTCTCATTCCACCACACACGTGGTTGCTAGCCTCTCTGGCATGTGAGGCCCTGGCCTGGTCCCGTGTCCCCTACAGTCAAGGCATACTTGTTAGGCCCTCTGAACAGCGCTCTTTGTCCCTCTCTTCTCTCGTTTTCTTTTTCTGGCACCAGGGATTGAACCCAGGGCCACTTAACCACTGAACCAAATCCCCACCCCTTTTTAATTTTTTTTTTTTTTTTGGTTGTTTTGAGACAGAGTCTTGCTAAGTTGCTGGGACTCGCTTTGAACTTGAGATCCTTCTGCCTCAGCCTCCCACGTCATTGGGATTACAGGCGTGCGCCACTGGGCCCGGCTCTGAACAGCTCTCTTGACACTTCCTCATTTGATGTGTAGGAAGGAGAGAATCTCTGAGCCGAATGACAATTCTCTCCAAACAATCAAACAAACAAAAAATACCAAAAACCTTTTAGTGGGAAGGGCAGGTCTGAAGCCACTCTGCCCTAGGGCAAGATGCTCGGCACTCATTGAGGACATGGCATGCTGGAGCCTTCTGTCCTCAGCCTCTGAGCCCCTACTGAGACTCCAGTCAGCAGGAAGAGTCCCACCCTCTCTGCTGGGTGAGAACCCTGGACTGGGATTGTTGCATAAGCACCCTCCCCTTGTCCCATGGGTCCTCCCAGCAGTAGTCTCCTCTGCTGGGAGTGTCCACTCAACCTCTGCCTCCCCCAGAGTGGCAGCCTCTCCTCCCCAGCACCCCCGCCACAGCTCGTCCATCAGAACAATTCATGTAGTTTTAAAGTTGTCTTTATGTCACATCTCCCTGTCAGATTGTGCGCTCCTTGACGAGCACCTTCGTGGCTCAGGGCTCATTGCTGGGTCCCTGGTAGCCTGCCTTTGCAGGGGGAGTGGAAACGAGAGCTACGGACCTCCTCCACCCAGTGTTAACTGTGCCGGGCCTTCAGGGGCAGGCACTGTCATCCCTGTATTTTAATATGTGAAAGTGGAGGCTCAAAGGTGAACTCACCTGGCCAGGGGATCCCAGGCTGGAAGGGGGAGAGGCAGGACTGACGAGTGCTTTTCTGAGCGCAGAGGCCTTCGTGCTGTGCCAAGTCGGGGCTCACTGTGCTGGATGGAGGCTGGATGGAGACTGGATGGAGGCCTGACTGCCTTAGACCCAGCAGACAGGAACTCTGTTTTTCATGGAGTCACAGGAAACAGAGAATCCGAGGATGAGGAAGGTCAAGATATGCACAGGGGCTGCTGTCTTCTGAGGTAAATACTAAGTGAAATCAAGATGTAACTCGGCTCTTCCTTCTTGCTGGCATGGATGAACCTCATTTCCTTGATGCCCCAAACCTGCGCAGCCTCTAACTGAAGCCCCAAGACTCTCAGGGGTGGGGGGAGACAAATGCTTGGAAACTAGCAGGTTGCGAAAGCTCAGGGTCTGGGTGCCCTAGGGGCAGCGACAGGTCCTGGCTGGGCCACAGGTCTAGGATGACCAACTGACCTGGTTTGTCTGAGAACCTCCAGGGCTGAAGAAGGGACAGTCTCGGGCAAACCAGGAGAGTCCTTCCACAGCTCTGATCAGCAATGCTCCGCCTGCTTATTAGGTGCTTCTGGACCACGGATGAAGGACGTGTGGGAAGATCAGAGGATGCCGGTCTGTCTAGGCCTACAGGTGCACACAGGGAGGTCAGCCTGGGTGTGGCCTTGAAAGCTCATGGAAAGAGCAGGGCTCGGGAATCAGAGGGGTCTGGGTTTGAGTCCACTTCAGCTTCACACTGGCTGGGTGGCCTTGGGTCACTTGCTTAAAATCTCTGAGCCTCTTGGTCTCTTCTATAAATAATGAATAATGGTGAATAATAACCACTTGGCAGGGATCTGGCCAAAATCAAAATGAAAGAACTCAGGAAAAGTGAGTTATCACCATAGATTAGGGGCTGCTATAACGGATCCCCAGAATAACAGTGGTTTAAACGAGAGGGTTTCTCACTCAGTTAAAAGTATGGCAATGGTCCAGGGTGATATGAGGCTCTTCGTCGTTAATCCTTAGCATTCAGGCTCCTTCCAGCTCATGCTGGCTCCTCCATTCCTAGGATGTAACTCTTGTCTTCAAAGACCAAGATGGCAGCTGGAGCCCCAGCCATCACAGCCATCTTCCAGTCAGCAGATATAAGAAGGACAAATAAGCGCATGCCCTTCTCTCCAAGGGCACTTCCCAGAAGTCATACACAGCATTTCTGCTTATATTCCATTCATCATAACTGTAGTCCCAGAGCCACAGATGGCTGCAAGACAGTGTGAAATCCTCCTCCTCCTCCTCCACCTCCTCCTCCTCTTCTCTTTCTCCTTCTCCTCCTTCTCCTTCTGCTTTTTGTTCTCCTCCTTCTTTCAGGCACTGGGATTGAACCAAGGGGCACTTCATCACTGAATTTCCTCCCCAGTCCTTTTTATTTTTTATTTTGAGACAAGGTCTTGCTAAGTTGCTGAGGCTGACCTCAAACTTGTGATCCTCCTGCTTCATCCTCCCAAGTAGCTGTGATTATAGGTGTGTACCATGTACCCACCAACAAGCTGGTGGTCTTGCTTCCTGATTCACTGGAAAAGTTGAAGCCACTGGGAAAGAACTCCCACGGGCTCCAGCACCACACCTGCTGACCCTGCACCTATGCCGACTCTGCAGCGTTTTCTCCTGCCTCTGTGGATAAAGCCACCATGCCCTTCCCTATGCACTGGGTTCCACCCCTGGCCTACTCAAGGTCATGGCAATCCCATGCTCCCCGATGGATCATCCTCATCTCCACCTTTCCCACCAGCATCCACATCTCTATCTTATAAAAACCTCTATTTTACTTTTCATCCTCTTTCTTTCCATGAAAACTTTGAAGAATGGTCTATATATCTCTCTGAGGCCTTTTTCTGTTCTTTTTTTTTTTTGGTACCAGAAATTGAACTCAGGGGTACTCGACCACTGAGCCACATCCCCAGCCCTATTTTGTGTTTTATGCAGAGACAGGGTCTCACTGAGTTGCTTAGCACCTCGCCATTGCTGAGGCTGGCTTTGAACTCGCAATTCTCCTGTCTCAGCCTCCCAAAGCGCTGGGATCACAGGCGTGCGCTACCGTGCTCAGCTTTTTCTGTTCTTTTAACCCTCCTCTAACCACCGTTCCATTTCTGCTTCTCGACTGAAACCAAGGTCACTGGGACTTCCCTGGTGCTAAATCCAGTGGTAGATTCTCCATCGTCCTCTCACCCATCAGCTGTGGGCTGGCCTCACCTTGGGTGCCCCCTCCCTTGACTTGCAAGACACCACACAACCTTGGTGCTTCCCTCCTACCTCCTGAGCCTCCTTCTCGGTCTCTGTGGCTGGTTCTCTTTCCCTGACATAGGGGCCCCCAGCTCAGTGTTTGCTGTCCTTCTCTTCTCCAGCATCCACCATGGCCTTGACAATCCCATTTGCACTTCTCTCTGGACCTTTTCAAGACCCTTAGATTGTACAACTGACATAAGCCCAACCTCTTTACTTGGATGTCTGAAGAGCATCTGAAAATGGACACATTCATGCCTAAATTCTGGTCTGTTCCCCCAGTCCTATGCCTCCTGTCTTCTTTCTCTTATCAGATAATGGTGATGTCATCTTTCAGGCCAAAAATTTGAGGTCATCCATGACTCCTCTCTTTATCACCACCTACATTTAATTCATCAGAAAAATTCTACCTCCAAAAGACATCCCAGAATCTGACTGCCTGCCACTGTCCCTGCCGTTATCCGGTCTGCCTTAGTGTAACTCCCAAGGTAAATGACAATGACGCTCTGCTTAGAATCCTGCAGTGCTGCTCAGGTCAACTGGAGTAAGAGTCAATCTTCTCCACCCCTCCACCTTGTAGATGGATCTTTTACTGCCCTCCATTCCAGCCATGTCAGCCCCCTGGCTGAACACACCAGGCACACGCCACATCACTGCCTTGGTACCTGTTGTTAGCTTCAGATTTCTACTCAGAAGTTGTAGACCACTGATCAGTTGTAGACCTCCCTGACCACTCTACGGAAATGCAAAGCTGCTCACTGACGTCATCTCCGTTCACCTGTCTGTGCTGCTCTTTCTTTGTACCCATCTAATAAACCATTTGGTTTCTCTCATTTTCTATGTCCTTCCACTAGAAGGTCAATTACATGAAGGCAGAGATTTTTATGGCTGTATTCGCTAAGTTAAAATAATCGCTAAGTATAAATTCATTTAAAGAAAAAAAAAGGAAAGAAGCCATGGCTCAGTGAACACACTGCCCTCCCTGCTGGAAGGATTGGTCTGTGCAGAAAGGGCAGTAGAGAAGGGAGGCGACAATGACCATATGACCATTGTGCATGCCACGATGCCAGGGCGTGGACTGGGAGAAGCAGACACCAAAGCTGTCAATCACAGAACTGACAGGTAGACGAAGAGACTGAGGAGAGCATATGAGCCGTGGAGGGCTCCATGAGGAGGTGGTGCCTGAGTCCCATCCTGAAGTCACTCTGAGTCCCATCCTTGCCACTCTGCCACCTTTCTCCTGTAGTCCAGCTGGGCTCTGAGTCAACAGTGGAGAGAAGAATCCAGCCTTGGGAGGCAGAATAGCCTAGGTTTGCATATGTGTTTATCAGTGGTCGACTCTGGGCAAATCACTTCCTCTGGCCAGCCTTTAGTTTTCTCACATGTAAAATGTGCCAGCTGCTTAAGCCACCTACCAAGTAACAAAGCTCTGCCACTCATCCCTTCCCCTGGAGGAGAGTGTAGGAAAGGGGCATGGGCGGCAGCAGCCTCCAGCCGCAGCGCCTTTGGATTGACTGCCCAGGTGGTGGCTCAGCACAGCGGGAGAAGCGGAGAAGTAGGCTCATGTCATAGGCCTCTCCTCTCTAGGCAGTTCCCCCCGGGAGCTTCCCCACAGTCAGACTGAGACCCTCCCAGCTATATTGCAGCCTGAGGCTCTTCCTAATTCATTTTTCCTTTCCTCTCTCCTGTCATGGTGGCAGACCTTTGCCCAGGGGAAGAGAAGCTTCCTGGAGGAGGGGACCCTGGAGCAGCATCTTCCAGGTTGACCTCCACATACCGAGTCATGTACATGCTGCCAAGGGCCTAACAGTAGGGAGCTGCCCGAGACTTTTAATAAAGGGAATGATGTGACCAGCTCTGCGGCTGGACAGGGGGAGGGAGGAAGCAGGAGAGCCGTGAGGGGGCTGAGGTGATGGACCCAGTGTGGGGAGGTGATCATGGGAGCCACTAGGTCGGGGAGTGGACAGAAAAGTATTTCAAGGTTTAGGAGGTGGGAAGTCGAGGCATTGTGGAATTCTTCCCTCTGATTCTCCATGACTGACTGGGCATGGGGAGCACAGTCAAGCCTTTCCCCCCAAGGCTCTGGCCTGAGTGATCAGAGGGCTATGGGGCCTGTCACAGTGCTGTAGAATCTGGGGGAAAGGAGTGAGTTCAGTTTGGGAGAAAGCACGTTTGGGAGGCCTGTGGATCATCCAGAGGAAGCTGGAAATGTGAGTCTGGACCTCAGGACGGAGGCCTGGGCTAGAGAAAGAGAAAGGCCATGGCAGTGAAGAGCACCCAGGCGGCCTGGTGGCCATTCACAACTTTTCATCTTGACAGCTGTGGAAGCCACGACCCAGTGTGGTGGGCTATGGTGTTCTCTGTTCTTCCTTCATCTGCTGCCATGAGCTATTGAGGGTAGAACGTACTTGCTTGCTCCAGTGAGACTGGAATTGGTCTTGTGACTTTGGTCGTGCTGGCCAGTGGGATGTGGACCGAAGAGAATGCACAGTGACTGTGGCACCCAGACCCGGAGAGGCAGCGTGAGTCTCTGCACACGCCCCGGAGTTCCCACCACCCTCATGGGGGGGGGGCGGGGAACGCTCTGGGGAGCCACTGATCCCAGGATGAGAGGCATGTGGAACAGACCTGGGCCCGACAAGTAGTCCCAAGCAGAGCCTTCCTTGCCACTGTAGCTTACCTGCAGGCCCGTGACAAGAAAAAAATATTGTTTACACAGCATGAGGGTTTTGAGTTATCTGTTATATAGCATTATTAGCTGACCAATATGCCCAGGTAGGAGTGTGATCACAAAAGGTCACAAGTCATGAATGAGTGAGTTTTATTCCTGCTTAGAAGTACATATGAATTAAAGCTGAATAAAGCTATAATTCTACAGTATTGCAAACCTCATTATGACTGTACAAAAGGCATGTTCATGCCTTGATCATGCACTGCTCGGTGTGGGGGCACCAGGTGGATTGTCTGCCAAGCACCCTTTCCTAGGAATCATCTCTGCCCCTTTCTCCACAGGCTTGCAAGCACAGTCACCAACGCCTTTCGCTCCGTGCCCTGGTGACGAGGGATGAGGACCAGCAAGCACGTACTTGGGTCAAACATCTTCTTCCAGGAATTTTGGAACTTCTAGGACACAGATGAAACCTCAGTTTCTTTTTTTTTTTAATATATATATATTTTTTAGTTGTAGATGGATACAATATCTTTATTTTTATGTGGTGCTGAGGATCGAACCCAGTGACTCACACATGCGAGGCAAGCACTCTACCACTGAGCTACAGTCCCAGCCCGAAACCTCAGTTTCTTTCTGAGTGGGTGGACCATATTAGTATTTATCTTGGGCCTGTTTGATGGCCTTGTTTGGTTTTCACCCTGAGACCTGACTGCATCCCTGACCTTGGAGCTTGGGAGACTCCCCCATATCCTTCCATTAACTCCCTCTCATGTGGAAAGTAGCTCAACTCAGGATTCTATTAGAAATCAAAGAGCACTAACTAAGTAACTGGAATCAGAAGAGAAGCCCATCAGAAACAGCAGGTGGCATTTGGACCTTATGAAATTTTCTTTGGTAAAGGTAATGAAAACAAAAGGGTCTGACATGACTGTGATGTGACAGGTCTGTCTCCTGCACTAAACTGAATACTTCTCAGAGGACAGAATCTGAGTCCATTTCAAATCTCAATGCCAGCCCAGGTCAGGGAAGAATTGGAAGCTCAGCAAAGATTCCTTGAGTTGAGTTGCTATGGGGAGCCACGAGGTTAGTACCACCACTGCCATGGCAATGGCTGGTTGGGGTTTCTGATTTTCTGCCCTAAATAGCACTCATGATTGCCTCTGAAGTGAGTGACATAAGAGGCAAGATGTTGTCCGCTCAGCTCTCCTTTTCCTATTCCCTGCCTAGCTGCTCCTGGAGATAAGGGATGCCCTTCTATTCTTTGACAAAATGACATAGTGAAAAAGAACACCAGCCCTTTGCATAGGGATCTATTGTTCACCAGCTGTGTGACTTTGGGCAAACTACTGACCTTCTGCATCTCTGTTCCTTCATCAATGAACAGAATAATAATGTTACCTATAGGGTTATTATGAGTATAGGAGTGAAATGCTTGTCAATAACAACAACAACAAAACACTCTATTCAAAAATGGGCAGAGGACATGAATAGACGTTTCTCCAAAGAAGATACCCAAAAGGCCAAATGAGCACATGAAATGATGTTCAACATCACTAATAATTAGGGAAATGCAAATCAAAATTCATTAGGGTGGCTACTATTCAAAAAACAAACTATGTGTCAGGATGTAGAGAAACTGGGTTCCTGTGCACTACTGGTGGGAATGAAAAAATGGTATGGCTGCTATGGAAAGCAGTGCAGTGGGTCCCCAAAAAGTTTAAAAATAGAATTATCCATAAAATGCAGTAATTTCACTTTGGGGCACATACAGCCGAAGAGTTGAGTCTGTGGACTGAGATTGTAGCTCAGTGGTAGAGCACTTGCCTTGCATGCGTGAGGCACTGGGTTTGATCCTCAGCACCACATATAAATAAATAAATAAAGATATTTGTATCCATCTACAACTAAAAAAATATTTAAAAAAAGAGTTGAATCTGTAAGGAATATTTGTACAGCCATGTTCATGGCAACACTATTCACAAAAGCCAAGAGGCAAAGGAAGCCCAAGTGTCCACTGAGATGAATGGACCATGACTACTGTTTATGCATACAGTGGAATGCAATCCAGCCCTGAACAAGAAAATTCTAGCACATGCTACAACACTGATGGACCTTGAGGACATCATGCTAAGTGAAATAGCCCATCACAACAGGACAAATACTGCATGATTCTTCTCACATGAGGTATCTAGAGTTAAAAAATATTCAGAGACAGCAATTAGAATAGTGGTTCCCAAGAATTTGGGGGAGGGAAGAATGAGGAGTTTTATTCAGTGCATACAGTTTCAATTTTGAAAGATAAATAAAGTTCTGGAAATGAACGGTGGCACTGGTAGCATCATGTGAATGTACTAAATGTGAGTGCACTGAACTGGACACTTAAAAGGAGTTATGTGGATTTTAGCACAATTCATTTTTTAAAATGGCAAAATTCTCAGACACTACTGCAGAGACATCAGACTCTGCAAGGTCAAAGCTTTTTTCAAAATGGTTCCAAGGCATCATTTTCCTTTCTCATTGGGTTTGACATTTCCCAGATAATGTAAAAGCAAAGGTGGGGAAACCTGCTGGGACCTCAGCTCAAATCAGAGCAGCAGCCCCCAGCTGTACCAGAAGTCACCTGGCTTCACTGCCACAACCCTGTGGGAAACTTCCAACAGCAGAGCACTTGGGAAAGTAACGAGGCCATCAAAATTATTCAACTCATTATACATTGCCCATTGAATAAGTCTTTTTTTTCTTTCTTTTTCTTTTCTTTCCTTCCTTATCTCCTTCTGTGGTACTGGGGATGGAACTCAGGGTCTCACCTGTGCTAGGCAAGTGTTTTACCACTAAGCTACACTCCCAGTCCCACAGGTCTTTTTAATATTCTGTGTGACAACATGAGGAATATCATAAAGCATTTCTGCCACACAGGATGTACAATGACTGTCTTCAGGAAAAGCATTTTCACAATTATTTGAACTGTGAGCTGAACTAGCCACTTTTTCTTTTCATGAACACCATTTTTACTGGAAAGAAATACTGACAGATGAATTACAGTTATGCAGACTTGAGTATCTGGCAGACATTTTCTCAAAAACAAATATAGTACATCTGTCACGTTTCAAGGCAAACTGATAGTATTTATTGCTAATGACAAAATTCAAGCTTTTGGGCTGGGGTTGTGGCTCAATGGTAGAGTGCTTGCCTCACCCATGTGAGGCACTGAGCTCGATCCTCAGCACCACTTAAAAACAAATAAAACAAAAGTATTGTGTCCATCTACAGCTAAAAAAGATACTTTTTAAAAAATTCCAGCTTTCAAGTAAAAATCTCCACTGTCTGCCACTGTGAGCCTGACAAGTTCCCAATACTTAAAAATGTCTCCAATGAGATCAGTGGTGATATTAAGTGTAATTTTTAATGAAATGTGAAGTATTGAAATTTCTCAATATTTGGAAGATCTGCATAACGTAGTGAGCCATTTTTTCCCCAAAGGCTGATGCATGGAGTTACAACAGCATATCTGGGCAAAGGATACATTCCAAGTGCCCCCAAAGTGTGATTTTAATGTAACTGAGCATGAAAGTTTCATCGATAGGGTTTTAGACTAATTCTCACTTAACCTTCAAAAAACTACCACTTGTCCAGATTTGGTTAGTATCAAGAAGAATAGACATAACTATTTCAAAAGGCCATTAAAATATCCCCTTTCCAGCCAGGCGCGGTGGCTCAAGCCTGTAATCCCAGCACTTAGGGAGGCTGAGACAGGAGAATCGCGAGTTCAAAGCCAGCCTCAGCAACGGCGAGGCGCTAAGCAACTCAGTGAGACCCTGTCTCTACATAAAACACAAAATAGGGCTGGGGATGTGGCTCAGTGGTCGAGTGCCCCTGAGTTCAATCCCCAGTACCAAAAAAAA
>PVHX01000870.1:0-138285 GCA_004024805.1 Geosciurus inauris | reverse complement strand
GTATACGTATCAATAGGTATAAAGTGGTAAGCAGAAGTTCTTCCAGGTTCTCAATAATTTGGAGGTGTGAAAAGGGGTACTGAAACCAAACACTGGAGCACAGTGCTCTAGCATTCTTATTATTATTCTGCTCTAACCAGAATCAGGCAGCAGGGGGCAGCAGAGGCAGCCAAATGAAGGTGCCCTTTGCTTTTTCCACAACAAAGGTACTGAGCACCTGTTGGGTGTGACCCACGCCCTGGGTTGGGGACACAGCAGTTCATCTCCCAGGAGTTCATGGTCAAGCTGGTAACAGATCCTGCAATTGACAGTGAAGGGGACAAAGTAGACCCCTCCTGCCATGAGCATCCAAAGGTGCTGGAAAAGAGTAGGCGTGGAGTTAGGATTGCTCACATTTCCCCTGACAAGCGGCAGGGGAGGAAGCCTCCAGGATCTGGGGTCAGAAAGGTCAGAGAGTGAAGTTCCCCATTCTTTCAAGATTGGATTCTGATCAGGATACTCCAGGAGAATGAGAAGAGAAGCCAGGTATCATCTTTTATTAGCTTGACACAAACACTTTCCAAAGTGACCAACCCTCCTACCACGTGAGAAGGGGCCACATGGATCTTCTTCACTGTCCCTGTGCCCCTGTAGTCCTCAGGCCCCCCAGAAGTGCTGCCGCTCCTCAGGGCTGTGCCAGCCTCCTGCCCCGCCCTTCCTCTGCACATAGCTTTCAGCTTTAAGTCCTTTAAACTCCACCCAAATCCTCCAACTCTGCCTCCTCCTCCTGCTGCCACTCAAGTGCCCAGCCCTTTGGCAACTGCCCTGGAAAGGGCTTTCCACCATCCACAGCTCCTCTGCAGAGCCTCCTTCTCCCTCCACATCAGTCTCCCCAGTCACCCATGGTCTCAACTGCCCACCCCAGACGACATTCCATCCCCGTCCTCGTGGCTCTTGTTAACCTCTTGCCATACTGTCCTCTTCCCCCCTGCCCCACAAGGAGTCCTCCTCTGGTGTTCCTCCTTCCTTATTGGTTTTCCTGCTTCATCTTTGGTGGGTTACCCACCCTTCCTGGAGCTGCTTTGTCTGCTCCCAGGCATAGCCTCCACCCCTGGCCTCTTTTCTGAGCTCCAGGCCCACATGTCCCACATGTATCCCAAAGGCCCTTCAAACTCACCATGAAGCCCAAACCACAGCACCTGACCCCACACCTGCCACCTTCAAGCTCCCCACCACCACCACCCATGAGCAGCACTATCATCCTGGGCCCTACTGAGCCCTGGGAGTCACCACAGACCTTTCCACCTAGGTATCACCTTTCTCCTCAAGTATTCTTGGATCTTCTACCCACCTGAGCCATAGCTATCTGACCTTGTCATCCCTGTCTAAACCCTCCTGAGACTCCCTCCATCCTCAGCACAGAAACCAAACTTGTGTGACCTGTCCCTCCACCTACCTCTCCAGCCAGGGCATCCTGACCTTCCTGCCTCAGTGCTTAGAATTGGCCTTGGTCACACACACACACACACACACACACACACACACAACTCACACACAACCCTCAGGCCTCACCAACTGAACATGACTGCATCACCTTTGAAGGGGCCACAATTTCCATCTTGATTTTATCATTGAGGAAGCCAACGCACAGAGAGAGAGGTGGCTGGGCCAGGAAGTGTCCAGTTCCCAACACACAGCATCACACTCCACAGTGCCCTCCAACCAGATTGCTCTCCAGTCCCAAGCAAGCCTCTCTTATCATCGCCTTGTGCCCTTCACTCACCCGTCCGTTCCCACTTAACATACCCTCTTAACCGGATCCATTAGCTTTTAAGCCAAGCCTGGGCTCGGCCACTCATTCTGGTGCTTCCTAATCTCCTTTGGTAATAAATTGGGCCCTGAAGTTTTTCCTGGGTATGCCAGGTGGGTGTGGCCACAGCCCCTGCAGTTCCACCTTACATGGATTGTGGCCACAGGACTCCTGGGAGCACTGGAAGGCCTGGGAGATGGAGGGAAGGCAGGGTACCCTTGGGAGGCCCTTGGATGTGTGTGGGTGGAGAAGTGGGGCTGGACACAAGCCAAGCCTCTTACTCCCCTCAGCTCCTCCCTGAAAGCCTCCAGTGTCCTCAAAATGAAATCCAAACCCATGCCCCATACAAGACAGCCTCACCTGCCCCTAAAGATGCAGCTTATCCCATATCAACATGACCCTAAACATTTAACAAAAATGAACTCATTTATGCCTCATAAATGTCTTACAAGGCAAGGACTTGTATAATCCCCGCTTCACAGACGAGGAAACGTGAGGCACAGAGAGATGACAGTGCTGGTACAGGGTCAGTGTTTGAACCCAGGCCACACGGCTCTAGCATCTATGCCCAAACTGCTCCATCGTGCTGCCCCAGTACCCCTTCTGGCATTGTTTCTGTCCCCCAGATGCACCTCCCTTCATACCAGCCACTTGACAGTGCCCTTGTTCATGTCTTTCTGATTGGTGTCTCTTCTGCCTCGAAGGCTCATCCCTCATCTTGGCAAGTTCTGCTTATCCTTAGATACCCAATCAAGTGTCACCTCCCCTGTAAAGCTGCTCTTGCTCTGCCCTGCCCCAGCTGAACTTGCAGCCCCTGTGTTCCCAAGGCACCCGGTACCCATGTCCATACAGACAGCCGTGGACGGCCTTTTCATGAGCTCAGCTTTGAACCACTCTTCAAGGAACATGTGTCACAGGTAGGTACAGTGCTAGGTGGAGGCAGGGGGGAACTGGGGGCTCCTGACTGTCCCAGCCCTGGGTACCCAATGTCTGGTATAAGACTTGGTCCAGCTCAGGAAACAGTAAGGTCTGAGATGTACAACGCTCATGCAGAGAGAAATCAAGTTCCATTCCTTGTCCTTTAAAAGCTCATTATCAAATGGGAAAGCTGACCCACCAGTAGCTCAGATGCAAGGGGATCAGAGTTCCAAGACAGGGACAAGACCCTTCAGTGTCATAGGCTCCACAGGAGGATGACATGCTGCCCACTAGGAGAACGGGCAGTCTTCTCAGAGGAGCAGATTGTGTGTGGGGCCTGGAGGGATGAAGAAAGTCCCACTGGCTGCACAGGGCACATGTAGGCAGGAGAAAGAGGGGAAGGATTCCAGGCTGGTAGCACCAGGGCAGAGAGGTGAGAGGGCACTATGTCCTGTGAGTGCTGACAGCTCACTATTTAGCCTAACCACCCATCAGAAAGACAGATGCAGGAGGGGAGGATCACATCTACCAGCTACACACTGGTGTCCCCTGCTACCACCTAGCACTGTGCCTACCCAGGATGCATGCACCATATGGTTGGGCTAGAAGCAGATCTTATGGAAGGACCTCATACAAAGAAAAAGAATGCAAAATTACTAGTAAATGTAGGCCTGAGAGTGAGAGCTGAGCTGTGTGAGGAGGGGAGGGCTGCTCTTCACAGAGGGCCTGAAGCACAGGCTGCAGCCCTGCTGTGAGCTGCCTCTGGTGAGACGCATGGAGCAGGCAGAGGTTCTCAGGAGCAGTGGGGCACAGGCAGAAAAGGCTACTATTTCCTGTTAGCCTCCAGGCATGGATCCTGAGCGCCTGGGCCCTCAAATCACCCTCCTAGACAAGCCACCCTGATTCTGTAGCTGTCCTGCTGGGTGGGCCTTCCTGCCCACAAAAAGGCCAGATTCCACCAATTCCAAAGACTCCCTCTCCTCTGAAGTTTGACCAGAGGGCAAGTGTGGGCGTTTGAGACCTGTATGCTGGTCACCTCCTGGTGACCCCGGGGCAGGCCTCAGGGGTCATAGAGGGTCTGCTCTGAAAAGCTTCTTTTCATTCTAACTCTGTTCATCTGGCATGGATGAGGCAACAGGGGCATCCAGCTTTTCTCTGAGAATCTCATTCATTCATTTCCCAATGCTGAGATGTCTGGAGGGCTGCCAGACACTGGGCTGGGAGGCAGTGGGTGGGGTCACGCTGCTACTGAGGTGCTACTGTACCAGTGGCAGGAAATAGACATAAACATATGTAATTACAGAATCTTCAAGCCAAGGGAGCCAGAACAAAGGCAAGCTGCCTGGGGGAGTTCAGGAAGGCTTCTCAGAGGAGGTGACTTGAGAGAAGGAACATTCCATAATTATTTACTAAGTACCTGCTATGCACCAGGCTCCATGCTAGCCTCTGAGGATGCTGTAGCAAAGAGGACAGGTGAACATTTGGCTTCCAGTTTCTTCTCTGCATCCCAGTAAGAAAACAAAAATTAATTCAAGAGAAAAGGAGACCAGGGCCCCATATTAGGGAACCAGCAGGAGCAACGACATGGAGGAAGTCCATGGAGATGTTTGTTGATGGAGCTGAGAGAAGTGTGTGTGTGGAGGGTGGAAGAGGTGGGGAGATGATAGTGGGTTGACATCAAGAGTAGAGGGGCTGGAATGCCGGGCTAGGGATTCAAGGCTTGATCATGCTAGCAACTTGAAGCTAGAGAAGGTTCTGAGCAAGAGCAGAAGGCACAAGGTTTCTTAGTACCATTACCAACTTTGACACATAAGGCAAAATTGCCTCCTACCAGACCTCAGGCCCCAGTGACCAGTCTGAGCTTCCTGGGGCCAACCTCCCAGTCCCTGGGCTTGACGAAGGGCCCCCTACTCCACCTCTAGGCTGGACATCAGCCTCCAGCCCACCCTTTTCCTTGTTCTTCCAACCAAGGCCTTTGCTGGTGTACTCTACAGAGGGGCAGAGTACACCAGGCAGCCTCTGGCCAGGCCTCCACACACACCGGTCTCGTCTTCAGACAGGCCCCCCACCATGTGCTTCTTGGGAGGTTACAAACATTTCCATGCTATCTGCTTTCCCATAAAACTCATCTTTTCCCATATCAATGCCTGGTTTAAAATGTTCCCAGGGCTCCCTTCTGACAGTGAATCCAAACACAGGGATCTTCAAGGCTTGAGTCTCAGCATCATCCTGCAGGGCTCAGGATCATGAGCAAAACCCCAGCAGTTTGTGCCTCTCAGAATAAAGTCTGAACCCCCTTCTGTCTGGACCCCTCTGCCTCTGTACATTCCTCTCCCCATGGATTCTATTGTCCTCTCACTGGGAGTTCCAGCCATCCTTTACTTTTCTGGGTTCTTTAACAAAGTTCTCCTTCACCTGCCTGGAGCTACATGGGTTCCTGGCTAATCCCTTCTGGCCTCAGCCTGCCCACGGCTCTCTCGGGAACCCTCTGCTAACCAGAATGGTCCAGGGGTCCCCAGAGGTGTTCTTTCAGACTCCCTTTGTACACGCTGTTTCCTCTGCTGGGAATGCCCTTCCCTCCATCCTCTGAAGCCCGCACCCTCACTTGTAGCCTTGCCAAGTCTCAGCATCTTAATTCTTCTTTTAAAAGAAGCAGAGGCTCAGAGAGATAGAGTAATCTTTCAAAACCACACGGCTTTATCCTGGAATGTGGTACTGGTGGGTGGTTAGAATCCTGTGCCAGTGTGGGATCTGAGGAGCATCACTTGGACTATGTGCCTGGGTCTTTAGCAGTGAAATGGTTGGGGGTTTTTTTGTTTGCTTTATTTTTATTTTTAGTACTGGGGATTGAACTCAGAGGTACGTGACCACTGAGCCACATCCCCAGCCCTATTTTGTGTTTTATGCAGAGACAGGGTCTCACTGAGTTGCTTAGTGCCTCGCCATTGCTGAGGCTGGCTTTGTACTCACGAATTTCCTGTCTCAGCCTTCCAAAGTGCTGGGATTACAGGTGTACGCGCCAACACGTGCGGCTTGAAATGGGGTTCTTACTGGTTCTCACTTGGTGTCAAGCTTACAGAGAAGCTGTACTGTGCTGCCTCCATTCCCCCACTTTCTGGGCCAATTTAGTGGCTTTCACATCGCCTCCGTGTACATTCAACATTCATTCATACATCAAACCCCTCCAACGCGTGCTCCGTGCCCGGTCCTGCGCAAGGCGTGGGGGCCTCAGAGGCATTAGACACAGCTCCTGCATCCAAGGCGCTGTAGTGGGCAGGTGCGTGAGCAGACGACAGACACATCACGATTCAGAAGTGTTGTCCTCACACACCTCTGCTCTTGACTTCATATTTTTAAAACTAACAACGACGTTCCTCCCGGCGATGAACGCTGGGAAAAGGGAAGTGTGGGAGAGATCCGCTTTTCATTTTCAAAAACTTATTTTTCACCGCTTCTTAAAATCTCAACATTTCACAGCACTCAACTCTTCTCTGCGCACTGAACCCTAAAAGCTAGGGATGGGCAAGAAAAGGACAGGGTAGCATCACCCACGGGTTTCCTGTGACCCCATGGCCCTAGGTATCCCACCTGGCTTCCATCCAGCCTCGCCTCTGCTTTGCCTACCCACCGGTGTTCCATTCCCATGACACCCCCGCGCCTCCTCCTGCAGGCTTTATGCCCCCGTCTCAGACAATCCAGACCACCTCTCCTCTCCTTCCATCCCGGTCTCTAGGTTACCCCTCTTCCCAGCTCGGCTCTCGGACAACCCGCCTATTGTCCTCTCCAGCCGCACCTCTCCATTGTCTGCCCCGCCTTCTCGGAGGTAGAGTTCACGTTCCGCAGAGCTCCGCCCTTAACCCATTCTCTGATTGGCTCCGGCTGCGCGACGGTGCAGGGGCCCAAGGAGGAGAGCAGGCGCGAGCCCTGCCCCCGCCCCCGGCCCGGGAAGGGCGGGGCCTCAGTTCACTCCGCCCTACAAGGGCGGGGCCGCGCTGGAGGGCGCTCGGGCGCTGGGCGGTGCTGCCTCAGCTGGGCTCGGCGCGACTCGGCTCGACTCGGGCTGCAGCTCCGGTGGGGGTGGGTGGCCAGGATGACAGCGGCAGTGGCAGCGGCTGCGGCGCGGGGCTAAGCGAGCGGCGAGCAAGCAGAGGAAGAGGAGGAAGTGGAGCTGTTGCCAGGAGCTCGAGAGTCAGCCGTCGCGCTGAGGTCCGCCCCGTTTTGCAGTGCGAGCTGCGTCCGGACCTGGGAAGACTTCCCCGCGGGGCTCCGGCCGCCGCGCCTCCCAGGCGGCGCCTGCCCTACCCTGCCCTGCCCTGCCCGACCCAGCCCCGGGTTCTGCGCCCGGACTCTTCCAGCCCCAAGGTCCGGAGCGGACTCACGGGACGCCCAAGTCTCGGCCCTGACCCGGAGCTCCGGGACGGGACAACCCAGGCTCCACCTTCGCGTCTATCGTTGCGGGTTCATTCCCAGCCTTTCTATCGGTGTGTGTCGGAGCCTCCAGTCTTTTGCCCAGGGGTTAGCGCAAGGTGGCCCCAGCCCCCGACTGCAGTGCAAAGGAGCCTGGACGTCCCCACCCTCCAGCTCCCGGAGAACCGAACCTTCCGCTGCCTCTGACCGACTGCCTCAGACTTGGAACCGTAGGAGCTCCTGGAAAGCCTGACCCGGGTGCAGCGCCCCGCGAGGAGTCCCAAGCCGGCAGGACAGTCGGACTTTACCACTGGGATCGTTCTGCGAGTCGAAGCGGCCACGTTCCTCCCGCCCAAGCGCTTGCCCCGAAAGGAACACAGACCCCCTCTGCTGTGGCTGTCAGCGAGAGCCTAGGCTGCAGGTGAGAGAGCCCCGGGTGGCAGTAGCGGTCCCGACCCCTCGCGGCAGGGCTGGAGACTGAGGGCGTGGAGCGGGCACTGGTAGAGGCTGGAACTGGCTGAGAGAGCGAACGGGAAGGGAGAAAAAGAGCACTTATTTAGCTCCCATTGTGTGCAGGTTCGCGCCCCGCCCTTGCACAAATGCTCCCTCACTTAAGGCTCACAGCTACCGCGTGAGATAGAAAGTATTATGTATTGTTATGGGTGCTGACAGATGGAGAAACTGAGGCTAGATAGAGATGAGGTACCCTGTTCTCTTCACGCTGGAGATGAAGGAGAGGGTAAAAAAGGAAAGAGCAAAGAGAGAGAAGAAAGGAAGTGAATAGCCGGTGGCGGTGGCGGGGAGTCGGCAGTGCAGGGCCACTGATCTTGAGGCTGAGGAGGTGGCTTCTCCCTGCCTCCAACTCCTTGGACATCTCACCTCCCAGGAAAGGTGACCCAGAGTTGAAGGTAAAAGTGGGAGGCTTCCCAGTTTCAAAGCTCTAAGTGGGGCCCAGGGTAGAGAAGCAACTGCTCCTTACCCCTACCTGCCAGACTCTGGGGTCTCCAAGACACGCTGGATCTCCCGTGATTCTGCTTCTCTGTTGCCGAACTCACTATGGAAGTCTCCAAGTCAGAGTCCTGCAGAAACTGGAGATGTGGCCCTTCATCACTCACCCAGCTCATGTCCTTCATATTACCAATGGGGACTGCTGAGGAGGTGCTGTTCCCCAGATCCGAAAGTCAGTGAGTGGTTGACCCAGAAGTTCCACTTGAAAAAGCTTTCCCAAGCATCCCTCAAAGGTGTCCACTCCTCTCCTCAGTTTGCATCTTCTGGGGGCGTGGCTGGGGTTTTCCTCACCCCTGATATAAGGTCAGTGTGACCATGTTTGAGGCTGCTGTTAGAGTCTCTGAGGCGGTGCTAGGGCCTGAGACATGCCAGCAACCCCACAGCCTTTGGCCCAGATGGAAGACCTGACCTCAGACTCTCTTGGACAGGAGAACTTGTAAGACACCTCTGGCCTAGGAAGAGAGGGCTTGTTCAAGCTCTTAAGGGTGGAGCTGCCGGGGCTCTGGGCATAGTCCTAGGTGTCCCAGGCAGGGGGTCCTGCTGTCCTTGGGGGCCAGGTAGTAACAGAAAAAGACCCCCTGGCATGGACTCAGTGGACTTTTGTTCTGGGTGAGGAGGAGGAGGGCATATGGCCTTGGTCTGGGCCCTCTAGCCTTGGCTGGGACTAGTTAACCCCTGCTGTGCCCTGCTCCCTGGAGTCAAAGGGAAACTACCTTGGAAAGTCCCTGGGAGATGGAACAGGTTAGTGAAGACTAGAAGCTTGTCTCTGGGGTTAGAGGGGCTGGGGAACCCAGAAGATGACTAAGGGACTTGGGATTCCCCCTACCCAATCCTCTGTCTGAGGATTCAAGGCCTCATAATAATCCCTGCATCTAAACAAAGCTCCTCTTTGATGAAATAATTTCACACCTGTGATCTCATTTCATGGTGTGGTGGAGAAAGCCTGGAGTCTGCAATGAGACAGAGCAGGGTTAGGGCATCTTCTGGTGCCTCACCTGTAAAGGGGGGTCAAGGCGGGATGTGTGTTACTTGTGATGAGGCAATCACATCAGCAAACTGTTGAGTGATAAGGAGTTTGTTGAGTTTGCCAAGAATGGGCTTGTTATTAAGGGCTACCTTGTGTGGGAAACTGAGGCTCAAAGAGGTGAAACCGCTCGCCTAGGGTCTTTGAATTTGTGTCAGGAGCTATCTGAGCACCAGCTGTCTACCTGGTGGCCTGGAAGTTACCCAGATGGGCTAAATGGCAGCCTGAACTGGTGAGCGCAGACAGTGGTAAGTCAGACCAGTCAGGTGAACTGCTCTGCTCGCTCACTGGGCAAATCTCTTCACGCCCTGAGCCCCAGCTGCTTCTCTGTAAAAGTAGAGCACCTCCTTTACCAGGTCACTGTGAGGACTGAATGAGATAACAATATCCAGGGCCTGACCAGATATCTACTTCCTTCCCTATAAAGAAAAGGAAGCTTGAGTTTTGACCAGGAAGTCTGGGAAAATTCTCAGACTTGCCTTAGATTACAACTCGGGCTACTGTTGAAGGCTCAGAGTCCTGAATTTACTCAGCTCAGGCTTTCTGTGTGGGTCAGACTCCCCTCTGTCATCTTCCCTAGTCTCATAGCTTCTGGAATCTGCTTGTGGATACTGGCAAGGGGCTCTGGGTTCTGATGATACCTTCCCATGGGGAGCGGGGAACTGGTATCCATTCCTTGGCCCATTGTCTGGCCTCCCTAGGCACAAAGTGCAGTGAATAATTTATTGCTCCCACCCCTGGGAAGCAGGCTCAGGGAAATAGCTTTGTGTTCAGCTGAGCCTCTGAACCCCACCAGAAGAGGCAAATGGCTCCTGTTGTGCTGTCAGTATTCACTATGACTGTATTGGGGTGGAGGATGGAGTGGCCTAGAGCAGGAGAGTGACCTATTATCAACCCAACTCTCTTACTGTAGGGCCAGATGGACCCACAGGCAATGGTGAGAGCCAAGCTAGCTGATCTAGGATCAAACTGTGGGCCTCTAATTCCAAAGAGGTATAGGGAGGGGTTAAGGCTGAGGATACAGCGGGGAGAGGTTAGAGGGGAGAGGGGAGGTCTTTAGGGACTAGAGTAATGGGCAGGCGTCTCTGAGGTTGTAGGTGTTTGAGCTGGAGCTAGAGGCAACTGAACTGCATAGACTGACTGTCATCAAGGTTGAATCCTGACTCTGCCACCTACTCACTGGCAGAATGTGGGCAAGACACCTGGCTTTGCCAGGCTTTTTCCTCCTCTTGAAATGGAGGATTATTATGGGTGACCATGGGGTCACCTGTGTAGAACCCAGGGCATGAAATGTACTCAAAAAGTGATGCTTCATTGTCATTATGGACCATGGGGCGGGCCTAGGGTACGGGGGATGGGATGGTGTGGCAGGCGGAGAGGTGGGGAGAACCTGGGGTAGTGATGCTGGGTTTGTGGGGTTAGTGAGGGTGAAGCTAGGGGTAAGGCAAGGGGCACATGATCAGACAGGAGGGTCCCTGGAGTGTTAGAGCCCCTCTGTGGCTCCCTGTGCTTCCTCTGTAAGATGAAGGCCAGGCTTCTAGTTGTGTCATTCAAGTTCTTGCCCGTGGGAGCCACTGCGTGGACCTCAGGCTCACTGCTCACCAGTATCTCCTGCACGTACCACGAGTACCCCATTGCTGCCCCTTTGCTTGTGGGGTGCCTCCTGTCAGAACCGCCAGCCCTGCCTCTTCTCCACTCATGTCCCAGTTTGTCCAACCCTGTGGGTACACCATCTCTGAATTTTTAACACATCACAGAAATAAATATTACCTGCCATCCATGGCATTTGACAGTTTATAAAATGGATCAGCACATTTAATAATACTATGGTGATGATATTAACAATAACTAATATCCTTGAATAATTATTACAAGCCAAACAATGTGCTAATACATTTATGGACATTCTCATTCACACTAACACTGGGAGGTAGCTACTGTTAGGCCCCAGAGTCCAGGCCTCAGAGAGGTACATTGTCTTGCCCAAGGTCACACAGCTTGACAGGAAGCAGGGAGTCAGGCCTGCAACTGTTTGAATTAGAAATCAGCGCTTCTGTCACTGAACAGCCAGCTTTTATATGTCCTGTCTCCTCAACTCCACTCAGTACCTCGAAAGCATTCTTTGCATGTGAAGAGCCTGGACACAAGCCTTCTTCCAAGGCTAAGGAAGGGCAGTGCAAGACTGACTGTGGGGCCCAGGAAGGAACCTTTGGCCTGGGCTCTGCATCAGCTGGCTGTGTGACCTGCAGCGAGTCAGCCCCGCTGTGTGGTCCTATTTGCCCCCATGTATGGTGAGCTGGCAGTGTCGAGTGCCTTGCCTCTCCAGCATTCTGCAGTGTCCTCTGTGATCCTGGCAGAAGGAGAAGGAGACCACAGCACAGGGCTAAAGGATGTGGTGTGACAAGCATCTGTGATTTTTGGCCTGGCTGCTGTCTGGGCCAGAAGGAACTGTGGTCACCCAAAGGAGGGTGGTGGCCTGGGCTGCAGGCAGCATGGTCATTAGCTGTGATTGGGAGCCGGCTGGGCCAGGCCAGGTTGGCAGGACAGGGGGCAGGCTGGCCTGGCCGCAGTGGGGTCATTGGCAGGGCAGCTGGCTTCTCCTCCCTTTGCCACTTCCAGGGCAGCAGCAAGCATACACCGAGCACCAGAGCTTTGTGGGCCACAGCTGCCCTTTCTCCTGTTGTGGTGTCTGGGCAAGAGCAGCGAGATCCTCCAGGCTGGAAGCTCCTCCTGGAGGCTCCAGGACTCCTCCCCAACAGGTGGACCCCACCCCTCTGCTTGCTGCCTGTGGTCTGCATGGGCTCTCATAGATCTGCCATCCTTACCAGCCACATCCACCCCCAAGTGCCTGGCAGTGTGCCTGGCACAGGTGGCCATCCCCAGGTCAGGGAGGCCATGCAAGTCGCCCTGGGATCAGTTGCTTAACTTTGCACCTGTTTTCTTACCTATGAAATGGAGTTGATCATAACAGTGTTGAGGGTTTAATGAGGTGGAGGAAGAGGGGTGCTCATTGAGGCCTGGTACCTAGGCAGGCATTCCGTCAGCGTCCTCCTCGCCCATCCTCTTGGTGGCCTCATGAAAAAGTGACTCAGTGAGAAGCTGACTAAAGAATCCAGCGAGTGAAGTCAGGAGGGAGGGTGTGGCAGGTGGCAGGGAGGACTTCCCTTCAGAGGGCTGCCGAGGGTCAGCTGGGACTTGCAGAGATGCTATTCCCAGTGCCTTCTCCGTGAGTAGTGCAGGAGCAGGGAGCTGTCAGCCTGGGAGGGACCCCAAGCTTGGTTCAGGGCAGAGAACAAAACAGGATGTCCAGTGACCTGAGTTTTCTTCTTAGGTCTTAGTAACAAAAATGACCCAGTTGGGAGGAGCAGTCAGGGATCCAGCCAGCTAGTGCTGAGCAGAGTGAGTCCTTCCCAACAGGGAGGCAGCCCTCCCCCTACACACACAATCCAACCATAGTGTGACATGATTGGAGAGTCTTTAGAGAAGCAAACACACAGACACAAAACTTCCAAATTGTGGAGAGTGCTGAACCCTTGAGGCAGAGACCAGTCCCACTGGTAATATACTTGATGGCAAAGGGTAGGGCTTAAGTGACTTGGGCAAGTAATGGAACCTCTCTGGGCCTCAGTTACCACATCTGAAAAATGGAGTTACTCACAGAACCTACCTCACAGGGTTGTCATGACAATTAAATGGACTATGCATGTAAAGCACAAAAAAGAGCCCAGCACATAATAAACACTCAGTGCATGCTGGCCCTTATTATCTGTCCCCAGCACCTAGCAAGGAGCTGAGAGAACAGGTGCTTAGGAAGGCATTGGAATAAATCCCAGACCAAGGGCAGCTGCTCTGTGGAATGAATGAATGAACAGCCTGGTGGGAAGGGAGGACAGAAGCAATGACGACACAGAATGTGACAAGGCAGGCCAAGATTAGGTTGCCCAGAGCTGTGTGGGAGGGAGCCAGGGTGGGCTTCCTGGAGGTGGTGTTCCTGAAGCCGCTGTGATGTCTACACCCTGAGCAGTTTCCGAGGGGATGGGTCCCTCTCCAAGGGCAGCTGGCAAGGGGGAGGCTGGGGAAGATACCAGGAACCTGGGCTGCACGGGCTCTTTCTCCCCACCACCCACATTGCCACCCTGCCCCTGACACTCAGCTCTGAGGGCATGGGGAAGGCCGAAAGGCACCTGCGGAGGAAGCGTGGGCTGCTGGCCTGAGAGACCAAGCTCTTCCCAGGCTGCGAACCAAATCATCTACAGAAAAGAAGCAACAGGCCTGCTCTGAGCTCTTTTATCTTCTTGCTCCCAAGGCACCCCAGCAAGCTGAGGGGTCTCCCAGCATTCATCCTGCAGCTGTTGAGCTTTTGAACGAGGGGAAACAACCCCAGGAAGAATTCCTCTCAGCCTCCCACCCAGGAGGCTCAAAGAGAAAGTTCTGTCTCACTGACAAGAGAACCAGGACCCCTGCCCCCCTAAGTATCTTAAAGGGGCTCACCCCAGAGGCCAGCCCTGAAGTCAGAGCTCCCCTGTGCTGCCTTTGCTGTGGCTGGGTGTGGGGCCTTGAGGACACCCTTGTATTTTGCCTGAATTCTGGCTTTCTGTAAAATGGGGTCAGGAAAAATAAGTCCCTTCCTCCCTAAAAAGGGTGTAGGGTGGTGGTGGGGTATCATCTTCAAGCCTCAGTGTCCTCCTCTGAAAAATGGCAATAGCGATAATCTGTCTGAAATGAGGCCACACATGGGGGAAGCACAGTGCCTCTCACGTCATGAGTGTGCAGTGAAAGGCCACAGGAACAGTGGCAAAGCCAGGCTGGACTCAGACCCTGGGCGCCCCACCCCAGCCACCTGAGCTGGGTTTCCGAGATTAGGGCTAGGTGGGGAAAGGGTTCAGTACCTTGCTTGGTGACTTCCCACTATCCCCCTTCTCTAAGGGATAAGACAAGGCAGCAACATTTTGTTTTGCTTGGGTTTCTTTTAATGGTCAAAGTGTCAGATTCTGTAACAATGAGGCCTTGTATGAATCTGCTTGTTTTTCCAACCCGGATATTCAACTGCACTCCCTGCTTCAGGCCCTGTTCCACCTGGGGGAACTGAAGAATGTCAGAGGACTTTTTTGTTCCTCCTGGGGGAGGGTGTCTGGGGACACTGGAGGCCACTGTGCAAGCTCTCCTGATGGTGGACCCCACTGAAGTCAGCCTTCTCTGTCCTGAGCCATTTGCACACAGCAGCTTCAGTGTAGTGCAAGCCTGGGGGGCTTCAGAGGCCAAAGAGCTTGTATTTGAATCCTGGCTTTGTCACTTACTGGCAGGATGACCCTGGCTGAGTCATTTCATCTCTTCTGTAAAGTGCATAATTTATGCCTAATAATTTGAGCCACTCAGGAGGCTGAGGCAGGAGAATCACAAATTCTAGGCCAGTCTGGGCAATTTTGCAAGACCCTGTCTCAAAATAAAAAAAAATAAAAAAAAAACAAAGGGCTGGGGTTCTAACTCAGTGGTAGAGTGCCCTGGGTTCAATCCTTGGCACTATTAAATGTTCCACCTTGTGTGAGAAGGGAATGAGGTTCTTGGAGTGTAGAGCACAATGCCTACTGTGTACTCAGTTTCAAAACAGGCAGGGAGTGTGCTCTGGGGGTGTCTTCCTTCACTGGCCAGTTCCTGCTCCTCATTCGCGGGTTCTCAGGGGTACCCAGGCTGAGGCAAGGCAGGCTGCTCAAGTGAGCACAGCATCCCCTCCAGCACCTGTTCTTTTGTAATTTGTTCTGTGAGGGGAGCCCTGTTTAGAGGAGGCCCTGAGGTCTGCTTGGGGGAAGACTGCAAAAGCAATCATTGGTGGCAAAGCTTAGTCTCCTCTGGTCCAGCAAGGGAGGTGGAGGTGCAGGGCAGGGCATGGTGAGCCCAGAAAGGAGAGTGCAGCCCCAAGAGCTAACAGCAGCTGGGAGCATCACTGCCAGGGCTTGAAAGAGCAAGGGAGGCAGTGGTCAGCTATAGGATCAGGGGCTGGGACCTTCCGTAGAAAGACCCACTCAACCCTGAAGACCCAGCAGGGGAATGGACCTCCACTATCTTTTCCCTCCCTGCAGTCCCCTTGCTTCCTGTGGGCTGAGCCTCCCCAAGGCCAGCAGCATGGAGCCCAGTGCTGCCCTCAGAGGTCAGGCAGGGTGGAGCAAGGCTTGGAGAGGCGTGCTGAAGACATTCCTCACCCTGTCAGTGGAAAGCCATGGAGCCCATGGCTGTCTCCTTAAGATAAAGGGGCTCTCAGCCCTGACCCAGAAAGAATCACAGCATTTCGACTGCCATAGCCCTCTCAGGGAGAGGAGTTTGGGAGGAGTATCCATCTCTCCCCCTTGCCTCTTCCCCCAAACCAGGCTGCAGGTGGCTTCTGGGGTTGCCTCACCAGGGACAGTCTTATCTCGGGAGTGGGTAAAGGACATGAGCAAGCATCAGGTGTACACAGATGCACAGACCCCTCTGCCTCATCCAGTCCAGAGCCTGGACTGGGCAGCCGGCCCCATTCTATAGCAGCCCTGGGCCAGTGTTGGCCTCTGGCCTCCAGAATGGGTCATGCTACCCTGAGCTCAAGGGACCCCTAGGAGCCAGTGAAGCCCAGCAGATACAGTGTGGGGCTGGCAGGCCTGGGGGAAACTGCTGTTGGGTGTGGGACTCACAGGGGCTCCTGCAAATCAGTTTGCATCCTGCCACAAGACTGAGCTTGGACTCAGAGGAGGCGCAGTTAGGGGACAGGACAGGAGATGTGGTTAAGCACTTTGCATGGAAAGCACAGGGAGGACCTGTGGGATAGTGTCACACAGCCTTTGCAGCCATCACCTGCGAGCTCCTGGTATTCCCACAGCTCACCCCTGGGCATTGTCTTAGTCCTCAGAGAGGAAAGTCTGTGGTCCTTGGAATCACAGTCCTGGCTTTGAATCCCAGCTGTGCCTGTTTTGAGCAGAGCTCAGAAGACACTGGACAAGTCACTCAGCCTTGCTGAGTCTCAGCTGCTTACCTGTAAGATGAGGGGAGCAACACTCTCCTGCCAGGCGGTTTTGAAGGAAAAATGACAAAATGAATAAGACAGCATCTTATATTTAGAGGAAGTGCTACAAGCACCCTCATCCTGCTCCCCTTCTCTGTCCGCTGTCCATTCTCAATGCCTCTCCAGGAAGTTCTTTCTTGCATCTAACCGAAGTCCATTATGCTGTAACTGGAAACTTTTTCTTCTTGTTGCAGACTCTGCAGAGGCAGACTAAGCCTATCCTTCATCCAAATGTGCCTCGTCAGTACCTGTAGTGAATGAGACAGAAAAAGGAGCAACCAGGTGTTGGTTTACACCCGGGGCTTAGGGTGCCAGCTGTCAATGACTGCAGCACCCTGACTAGGGCAGAGTGTGTGTGGGTGCAGCATCCTGACTATCCACTCTGTTCTTCCTCTCTTTGCTTGACTCATGCTCCTGAAAGGGTGGCTCTGGGGCAGTGGAGAGAGCCTGGGCTGGACCTAAAAGGCCTGCATCCTGGTACCTTCTACCTTGCTTTGTGGCCTAAGGCTAGTTAGCAGCCTCTCTGGGCCGCGGTGGGCATAGGGGATGTCTGTGCTCTGGGCTCCCCCTTTCCTACCTCTCTTCTGCTCAGACCCCAGCCACCTTGGGAAGACAGCAGATGAGGGTCCTGCTGGTGGCTGCTGGTAGGAGCTGCGTCTACCTGTCCAACCTGAGGCTCCTGAGGGCTGGTCCCCAAGGGCAGGTCATGAGTTCACAATTAGAGTGGGGACTCCTCGGGATGGGATAGCACCTCCCTTCTCAGACCAGGCCTTTGGAGAGCCTGGCGTTCCTCTGCCTACCTAGCTAACTTAGCCACTCTTGGTTAGGTTCATTTGAGTCTCTCCTTGGCGTAGACCTGTTCCATGTGTGATCTGCTTTAACCCCTCATTTTGTAGGTGAGAAACCAGAGGCTCAGAGGGGTGAGATGACTGGCCTGAGGTCTCACTGCCTGTCAGTGGGGGTTGGTGAGGGATTCTGGAGTGACTTCCATGGCACCTGAGCCAGGAGGTGCCCTTGAGGTCCCTGGCAGGGGTAGAGCCTAGGAGAGACAGGTGGTCGTGAGTTGGGTGGTCTTCTGGTGCAGGAGGGGCTCTGAGGCTGTGTGGGGCCAGCTGAGGTCCCTGGGACTGCAGATCCCTTTCCCTGAGAGGCAGCTGTCCAAAGAATGCAGGAGGTGGTAGGATCAGGAACCCAGGAGTCCTGGGCTTGGCACATTCTAAGTGCCCTTCTGAACTTCAGTGTTTGGTTTCATGGAGGAACCAAGATTTATTTTTTGTTGCCTTTGGACAGACACTAGTTTAACTTTACAAAGCACTTTGATATCTATGATGTCACTGAATCCTCATCTATCTGTGAGGTGGGATTTGTTTGGGAGGGCAGGAGAGGGGAGCTCTGGAAGCGGATACACCCAGGTTACATCAGGATGCCCCTCCACCCTCGGACCTCAGGCAAGTTAGAAACCAACCGAACCTCAGTTTGCTCATCTGTGAAAGGGACATCTACCCTACAACCAATAGTTAGCAACCCCTGCCTTGCTGGCTGTAACGTTAGGTAAGAGAATATCTGTAACTGCTGGCCAGGTGGCTGGTGCCGTGGAGTAGTTTTTGTAATTTTTATCATCAGCCTCATTTTATAAATGGGAAAATGGAGCCCCAGAGAAGGAAGAAAGCTTGCCTGAGGCAGTGATTTAGGTTGGTCCTCCAGACTTCCTGTCTGTGGAATTTTTTTCTGTATCTCTTCCCTCCCTCTCATACTCAAGTGACCAGATGCCTCATTTATCCAGAATCTTTCACGCATGGCCTGAAGTGGCCTCAGGTCCCCACTGCCTAACAGTCACTTGCCAGGCATATAGTCAGCACTTTAAAGATGTTTGTACTGTGCATGAGTATATTGAATGGTATAAAATGTAGGAAGCAGTTTTCTAAATAGCTAAGTGAATATTGTGCCCTGGAGCTGTCCTCTGTTCCCTATCCCATCTAAAACAATCTAATAGTTTTAGGTGGAAACCTTGTTTTACAAAAAAAAAAAAAAGTATTGGTCACTTCCTTTCAGCTCCACCCACATTACCCACCCTGTCCCTTCCTTCTACTGCCCTTAGACCTGACTCCAGCAGCCCTACAGCTCTTTCTCCTCTTCTTCTGCTTATGTGTGTCCTTCCTAATTTGTCACTTCTACCAGTTGAGGACTGAGAAATGAGACAGTTGACCTCAGACCAGTCCGTTTGTTCATTCATTCATACCTAGCTACGAGCCATCAGTGAGCCTGGGCCTGCTGGGGATTCCATCATCCTGACAGAGGACCTCTGCAGGGACTTATGATTTATGAAGATGTGACCACCCACTCCTGGCAGCGCACGCAGGGAAATCATGGCGCACATAGTGAACGCTGGCTCAGGACTTCACAGTTCTACCTCTGCTCACCTTGCCACAGTGAATCACAACAACCTGGAGAAGAGCCTTTGCCCCATTTGACAGACAATGAAAGCAAAGCTCAGCAGGATGAAGTCCCCTACCCAACGGCCAGCCCTGAATTGCAGTCGGTGCTCATTCATCCCTAGCCTGGCCCATCCCCTTCTCCTTTCTCTGCGCTCCATTTGCAAGCTGCCCCATACCCCCTTCTTTTCTGATTCTGTCACCAAGGATTATTGTTGGCTGAGATCAGACCATCTACCTCCACAAAAGGGTCAATTCCAGGAAGCGTGGCCTTGGCTGGCCCAAGTTCCCTTCAGTGCACACACTTTGTCCTGCAGTGGACCTGGGTCAACTCATCCCCACTAATGCACACTTCCCAAACACTGCTCTGGGGAGCTCTAGTTCCAGGGGAAACTGATAGGCTCTAGGATGGATGATGGCACACAGATTCAGAACCTGCTAGGTTACATAACTCAGAACATGCCTTCTTAGGGCCTTGAACGTGTTGATTTGAGTGAGGGAACTGCGTCAGACAGTAGTATACAGCCAGGCTCCCCATGCTTGTTGGAATGTGTACCTCCTTTGTCACAGAGCAGGGTTTGGGACTTGGGACAAGCCAATGGACAAACCCTTGCTTTGCTGCTTTGCACAGGGGAGTTCCCAGCCAGAGGTAAGTTCCTGGCCAGGACCATTTGCATTTTGAAGAACATCTGGGGAGCACTGTTTCATCCCAGAAGAGAATCTGTAATAATGGTGGGACTTGAGACAGCAGAGGCAAAAGGAAGGGGGAGGTATTTTTATTCTTTATCTAGCAAACATATCTCAGGCATCTACTGTGTGTCAGGCACAAAGCCAGCTCTGGGAAATGCCAAGACAAGTCTCAGAGCCTTCCACTTCATTTCACCGTGCCCACTAAGGTTTTTAAAGAAAGACAAATAGAAGCCTTAAAAGGAAAAAGTGATTCTTTTCATTGTTCTGAGTCGTGGCAGTAGGTGGGTGGGTGACACGTTGACTCAACTAAGTGGAGCAGCGCCGAGCCCCAGCTTACTGCCAGGTCTTCCCAGGGGCAGGGGGGTCACCGTGAGCAGAGTGCACAGATGTCGTAAGAGGTCAAGAGTGTGGGGAGGCCCAGAGGAGGGAGCGCAGGTGGGCGGGGCAGGAGCTAGAGAATGAGGCCAGCAAAGAGGAGGTGGGTGGGACACAGGCTCTGGCCAGCTGGGAAGGGACGGTGCTCTCAGTAGAGCAACAGCTGGAGCAAAGGTGTAGAAGTAGCAATGTGTGGTGATACCATAAGGAAACCTGGATGACGAGGCAGAGGGAGATCAAAGGGAGCCATTGAAGAAGAGGCTTGAGAAGTGGCTGGGGCAGATCACTGGGGTCCAAACACCAGCCAAGCAGGTGCCCACCTGACTGGGAGTGCCTTGAGGACCATGTCACATTCATCCCAAGCATCTGGCTGGTGCCCAGTAGGTGCTTGTGGACAGGACTTGGGCAATCCTTCCCTTCTCTGGACCTTGGGCTCCTCTCACTTGCGGTCTGGCAAGGTCCCTGGCACATCCCTTCCATCTCCAAATGGCTCTTGGGAATTCTGGGTGTTGCAAGGGAGACCTGATCACCTCTCCCCTGGCCTTAGGGCTTCTGGGTTGCCCCAGCTGGGCAAGGGTCAGAAGCCCCCTGGTGGGACAGGCAGTCTCTTGCTGCCAGTGGAATTCATTCCTGTGCTCTCTCCTTTAACAGTTGGTCCACTGAGCCCAGAAGGTCCACTATAGACTCAGCGATGGCTCTTCTCAGGTCCCAGCCCACGTATAGGTGGAAGCAGGTAGAGGGGGTGAAGACTTGAGCCAGGCTGGGGTCAAGGGTGGTGTGCATACAGCAGCTTGGTACAGGGCAGGAAATTTCTGTATGAAAATAGGCAAGTTCTTAGCTCTACCTCAGTTTCCTCCTCTATAAAATGGGAACAATAGTAACTCCCACATTGGGCATTTGTGACAATTCAGTGAAACAGTTTGTGAACACATAGGGTAAACTGACCTAACCCACACACCTATAAACAGTTCTTGTCATCCATGATGTTTATTTGTCCACTTTCTACTAATCCCCCAGGCCTCTGGCCCACTCATCGCCTTTTCCAGAAGGACTCCCTGGCAGTGGCTTGCCTTTCCCCACACAGGCTTCTCCTGCTGGGTAGGTTTTATCCAGGCCACAGCAATAGGAGCCTGTGAATTATGTACAAGTTGCACTCAGAGGCTGAGACTGCATGCCTTAGCCCAGTGTCTTGTGTACCTTGTGAATAGGAAGAGAAACCCCAGAGTCCCTTCCATCTCCTGGACCCAGGAACCAATACTGCCCCCTCCCCAGCTACAGTTCAGAGTGCTGGGTCTCAGCTTCCTGGAAATTGTGGGAAACACATGTCAGGAACTCCCCCAACTTGTCTCTTTTGCTCATAGACTGTGTCCAATAACCTACATACCAGGAACTCTGTGTCCCTGGGTAGCTGGTGGGAGGTGGACCATTGGGGCTGGTGGGAATAGGACCTGAGGAACAGAACAAGACAATTACCCCTCCATCTCCTCCACTGCCCTGTTAGCAGGACAGGAGGTGTCAATCAGGGCAACTTGGTCTCTGGTGTGGATGCTACTTTATTTCAATAGGGCCTAGGGCACCTATTCTGGGGAGCCTACAGGCTAACAGAAAACTTGGTCAAAGCCACCCTGCTCAGGATGCGATGCTGGGGGAACAGGGCTGGATGTGCCAGCATCCCTTCACCCAGAGTTCCTAGGGTCCCTTTCAATGCCCTTGTGCCTGAGCAGCTCCCAGATGGTGTTCTGGCCCCATCAGGGCAGGATAGGGGGCAGACAGCTGGTGAGGTTGGCCATAGGGCAGCACAGATGCTCCCTCTACTTGGGTTGGCATGGTGTGTGTGTGTGTGTCACTAGCAGGCAGGGAGAAGGATATAGCGGATTATCAGTATAAACTTATGCAGGTTTCTGAAAAAGGAGCCATCCTCCAACTCTTCCCTGTCCCCCCCCACCCCCCGCTTCCTTCACAGTGCTGGGACTCAAACCCAGGGCCTCTTGCATGCCATACAAGAGCTCTACCACTGAGCTACACCCCCAGCCCACCACCAATCTCCTAAAAAAGCCAAGCGGGAACACATGAGGTTCCTTCCCAATTCTATTCCTACACCTGTGCAAGGTACTTGGATTTGTGACTTGGCCTTTCTGAGCCTCGGCTGGCCTCCTCTGTAAGGTGCTGGTGATGAGGCCTCCTCACTCCATGCATGGCGGGCAACTGATCTGCAGGGGAGATTCAGCTCTAGGCCAGAGCAAAGAAACTGGATGTTTTTAGATACTTGATCTGTGTTCCTCTGAGCAAGAGAGAGGACATTTCTGCTTAGCTCCTGGAAACAGTCAGTACAGCTTAGAGACACTCTCACACCTGTCACATCTGAGGAGCTCCAAATCACCCTGGGGTCCTTACCTTCCCTCAGGTACCAGGAAAGACCATGAAGCCAGGCATCCCTGAGTGTGAGTCCTCACTCTGCCATGCTAACCAGGTGACTTGGATGAGTCCGTAGTTCCTTTGTCCTCAAAATGGAGGGAACACATAACCACACTCAGGGTCGTTGTGAGGTTCAGATGAGAAATAAACTATAAAACCCTGTTGGGAAAAAAGCAGCAACTGATCGGTAGAGGGTGCATGGGGTGGGGTAGGGATGGGGGCCTGGGGTAGGTGCCCAGGGTGCAGGGCAAGGGCTCAGGCAGCTGAGGCTGGATTTCCAGTCCTGGTGACTGCCTGGCTCTGTGAGGACCAGCAGAGTGGAGCCTCATTCACTCTCCTTAATGTGACAGCTGATTAATTGGCCTCAGAATGCCCTTGACAAGCACTCCCGTGAGCGTCCCTGGTATGCGTCAGCATCAGCCCTTGCCAGGCCATGTGTGTCCTCAGCCAGTCAGCCTTGGGCACAAGGCTGTGACCCACTGTCCCATTCTCTGATACTTAGTTTGGCTCTTAGATGACCTCGTAGAGTAGTTGCTGTGTTGGGGACTGAAGGAGCAGAAGCCCAGCCCTAGGAGCCCCAGTTCTGGGCAGGTAGAAAGGAAGAATCCAGAGAAAAAACAATGGTGGGGACTCAGCTCAAGGATGGGAGCAATCCGTGTCCCTCAACATGGACACAAATCTGCTTGGCTGTGCCACCCATTCCCCAGGTGTTCTTGAACACCTGACCTTCCTCTCTCTGGTCCTGTTTTCCCATTAAAAGAAGGTGCTGGAGGGGTTGGTCCCAGGAAGCTGTGGCCAGAAACGAAGCTGCATAAGGGCAGGAGTGTGTTATGAGGCAGCGGCCTAGGGTTTTCACCCAGTTCCTTGGATCTCTAGTCCATGACCTGGGACGGGTCAAAACTAGGCGCTCAGCTTGACTGACAGGGGTGTGCTGGCCCTGCTGGTGCAGAGCAGACACTGAATATAGAAGCCCTGCCAGCAGCACCTGGGGTAGTGGGCTGCAGGATGGCGTCAGCCCTCCCCACTTCTCTCCCTGTTTATCCTGCAGGATCCAGAGGCTCCCCAGCAGACTGGGGGTGACGTGGGGCAAGTGGAGCATTGCTGACCTCAGTGTTGAGTCCGCTGGACTGCTCCCCTGAGGGGCCCCAGGTTTGGGAAGAGCTGGCCATCCTCTGCCTCTTAGGGGCAGGCTGGGGAAGTGAGGGCAGCGCTGGGTGAGGTGCACACACTAGAGCCCAGCATCTTGGAACCTTGGTCCTCTGGAACCATGGACTCTTTCTAGTCACAAATCATGGAAGCAATGGATCATGGGACCTTAGAAACTTGCCTCTTTGAAATGAAGAGTTGGAAGTGATCTTGCGGTTCATTTGACTCAAATCTCTGTTCAGTCCAGGCACCTCTCTGCTGACCCCTGGAACATCCTGGAGGCCCTCCTGTGGGTCACAGGGCTGTCTCCACTCCAGTGGTCCTGACTAAACCCAGGCCCCACCACTATGAATGGCTTCCTGGGCTGGTTAGTACTGCTGGGCAGCTGGGAGGAAACCAGGCCCCTGCTCAGCTAAGAATAGAAAGCTTTGTGCGATTTAAGTAGCAGCCCTACCACATCGGCCTCCTGCTGGGCCCCCAGGAGCCTATTAAGCAGGATCTGGGATCTGGGGCCACTCTGGGTCCTCCCGGGTGGAAGGGTGAACACCAGGCTCCCTGGGGATTTCACTACTGATCCCAAGGGAAAATAATTTTCCCTTTTTCCATCAAGCATGGCTATCCTTCCTCCTCCTCCTCCCTGGGGCTAACTAGGGAGTGGCTTCAATTGTCCTGGGGGAGAATCTCTTCTGGGACAAATTCAGATAAACAAACCTGCCTTTGGGCAGAACAAACATATCAATGAAAGTGGTTTTGTCTGAAAGGAGAGAACCATGATGGTGAGGACCTTTATTGAGCAACTAATGTGTGCTGGATTCTAGGCTCGGGTTTTGGGGCTCTGTCCTCATCTAATCCTCCCAAAAGGCTGCAGGGAGGGGTCCTTGTCCCTGTGGTGCAGATGAGGACACAGGCCCAGATATTACTTGGCAGAGTTGTGATTAGAACCAAGAACTTTCTCATCCCATTCCATCTGGGGAAGAAACTGGGAATTCCTGAGAGTTAGGGGAAGGGGTGAGAGTCAAAATTCTTGGAGAGAGACCTGAGCATGGAGGGTTTTATCTGTGATGGCAGTGAATCATGTTTTACCTTATATTAGAATCTTTTCCACTTTTGGCAGCATGGAGAAATAGCACTGGGCTGGGGACAGGAATTGTGGCCCTGTCACAAACATATACATGCCCATGTTTCTTAAGTTTGAATTAACTTAAAACTTGGGTGTCAGAGTCCCCTTCTTTGAAGTGGGCAGAAGCTGCTTGGGACAGATCACAAGGCAAAATTTCCAGATTCCTGATTTTCTGACCAGGGAGTGTCCTAGTCCCTCCTGTCTACAGTCCCTAGTACCTACCACCTCCCCTAACCTCAGAGGTTATTACCAGTATGAGAACTGGAAGGACACTAGGAATCCTAGGTCACCCTCTGGCTGTACACATGGGAAGACTGAGTCTCCAGAAAGAGAGTGACCCAAAGTCAAGTAGTAAGTGGGCCTGTAAGCATATGTTGGTGTTCAAGAAATCTCTCCTTCCTTCCAAGCCAATGCCTGCTCCCTCAGGAGCATCGCTTTTGGGTGGAGATCTGGAGGGCTCTGGTGGGCAGCAGTCAGCTGATCCTGGCAGGGAGGCAGGGGCCAGAGATGCAGATCTCTGTCTGTATCACCCCAGGCCCATCTGTAATCTATCAAATCCTGCCCAACTCCACTGCTCTTTCTGCACAAAGCTTCCTAAACCCTCCGCCCTAGTCCCCTTCCTAAGCTTCCCATTTACTCCAAGGGTGGGAGTGTTTTTAAAATTGTATTTAATGTTAAAAACATATAACATAAAATTTATCATCTTAATCATTTTAAGTATACAGCTTGGTAGTGTTGACTATGTTCACATTGTTGTTCAGTGGATCTCTAGGGCTTTTATTTTTTTCTTTGTGGTGTAGACCTCACACACGCTGGACAAGGGCTGTACCACTGAGCTACTCCCCAGCCCTGGCCTCCAGAGCTTTTTCATCCTGCAAAACTGAAACTGCCCCTGCCCTAGCTCCTACTAGCCACCATTCCACTTTCTGTTTCGATATGACCACTTTAGACACCTACAGTGCTTGTCTCTTCATGATTGGCTCATTTCACTTAGCATAATGTCCTCTGGGTTCATCCATGTTACTGCAAGTGCCAGGATTTCCTTTCCCTTTAAAGCAGAGTAGCATTCCACTGTGTGGCTATACCATATTTTGTCTGTCCATCGACCTGTTGATGGACACTTTGGTTATTTCCCTTTGGGCTGTTGTGTCAAGAGTGGGAGATTTGAAGTAGATGGGCCTGGGTTGGACCCCATTCCAGCATCACCTTTGCTGTTTGTCTAAGTCCCTCCTCACTGGCTATCCAACCCATGGGGTGGGTGGCTGCAAGCAACAGCATCTGTGCTGGAGTAAGACCTGGCACACAGCAAGCTCACCGTGACAGGATTCATTCCCATTACGTGCTTTCCTTCTAGGGATGGGTCCCTTTTGTCTGTGGGTTATAGAACCCTTGTACCCAAGTCTCATCTATACCCTATCCGTGATGCCAATGTAATGCCTTGGGAGTCTCAGTATATTGAAGCAGGAGAGCACTTGGGCCCAGAAAGAGGCAGGGGCTTGTCTAAGTTGACACAGCCAGTCATTGGCCATGCCAGAATTAAACCCAGGTCTCCAGCCTCTCCCTCCTCCCCAGGATCCACAAACCTTGTCCTTAGGAGGGATTGGCTCCCCAGAGGCCTGCATATAATCCTGCAAATATCAGGGCTGGGGGCGGCAGGTGCAGGGCAATGCACATTTCAGGAGAATGGTAATGGGGAGACCTGTGACACCTGCCAGCCTCCTCTGATCTCTGACAACCCACAGGGCTCTTGACAGTGCTCACCTCAGGCTCATTTGCATGGTGCAGGCTTATCCAAGGTCCTGACCTTGCACCTGGGCGCTTACTCTGCTTTTACTCATTCAGTCATTCATTTACTTATTTCTTCCTGTGGTCATTTCTTCAGCAACCACACCCTGAGGCTTGCCGTGGACTGGAAGACCAGCCAGACCTTGGAGTCAGTTTGGCATAGGAAGGGAGAGTGGATTCTGGGAATGACCTGGTGGGGTTCACATCCTGGCTCTGCCAGTTACTACTTCTTTGACCTTGGGTAATGATTTAACCCCTCTGTGCCTCATATTCTTCTCTAAAGTGGAGAGAATGATGGTTTCTACTTTACACTTGTTCCAATTATTATCTTAGCATAAAAATCACCCTAAAACTCAGTAACTTTATATGAGAACAAACCTCTCATTATCTCAGTTTCTGTAGGTCAAGGATTTAAGAGAGGGTCAGCAGGGGCTCTGGCTCGGGGTCTCCCAGTCAGATGGTATGAGCAGCGAGGACCTGGGTAGCTGGGATTGGTGGTCTGTCTTGCTTTCCCTGTAGTCTCAGGGATTCCCTTCTTCCTGAGTGTGGTTGGGCTGGCTCTCCCATGGCCTCTGAGCAGGGCCCACATGGTGGCAGGGGGCTCCAGCAGGAATATCTCAGTGAAAGAGTTAGGAATCACATTCCTTTTGGTGACCTGGTTTCAGAAATCTCATAGTGCCACTTCAGCCACTATTCTCAAACCCTCCTATTTTCAAGTGGTGGTAGGTAGATCCTACCTCTTCTGGGAAGTTGTCAGTGAGACTGTAAGAAGGGCATGGATGATGGGAGGTGCTGCTGCAGATCTCTTTGGAAATATAGTCTGCCACAGTCCTGAAGGCTATGCGAGTCAAAACAGGAAATGCCTAGAACAATGCCTCGGCATTGCATATAAGTGGTAGCTATATATAGCCAAGGGTGAATCTGACCATATGCAATTTGCTTATGGTACTGATTTTAAGACCTGAATGCCACTACCAAAGCCAATCTACAGAATAGCAGCATTTTCCACTTGGGTATTGAGGAATCCACAGGAGTTTACCAAGCAGAGAAAAGTGGGTGTTCTTTCATTCAGAAGGAATTGGTTGTACAAAGAGGTGTGGAACTAGAGTGGAGTCCCTGGAGCAAGGTAGAACTCCAAGTGGAGGGGCTCTCCTGAGGGGCGGGGGAAGACTGGAAAGGTGTGCTGAGGCCAGGTGGAGAAAAGCATTGCCTGCAGCATTCGCACCTGATCCTGTAGGTTCCAGGGAGTTCTCAGCTGTTTCTTAGATGGAGGAATGAAGGAACTGGTATGCCATCATGGGAAGTCACTCTGAGGTGGACTCAACAGATTGAGGGAGGTGTGGTCCTGGGAGTGGTGAGGAAAGGGCAGGCCTGGTAGGGCTCACACTGGGAGTTTACCCCTGGTCGTTTGCCTCAGTTCTGAGTGTGATGTGCACACCCAGCCTGCTTCCCTCCCTGTCCAAAAGACTGAACACTTGTGATTCTTCTCTGCTCAGATGGGCTCTGTTCTAGGAGAGTGTAACTGCCTAGGCAGGGGCCCCAGGGAAGCCTGGCAGCCAGCCGCAGGGCCACTGGCAGGCCCCAGGACACCCACTGGCTTCCCCTTCTGCTCCCAGCCCCATCTGTGGAAAACGGCCTTGTACCCCTCATCCTCTCCCTCCTATAGTCCTCCCACTCTGCCTACAGCCTCAGGGTCCAAAAAGACCTGGTAGGTCCACCCAGGGCTACTGCTCCTCTCCTGGGCCCAGTTCTGCATCCAGGAGAGCCGGCCCTGAGCCCCAGCCGTGCCAGCCTGCACTCCCGGAGCTGGAGACTCCAAGTGAGTCAGTGGCCCAAGTTCATGTTGTTTCCTGGATACTCAAGTCCCCATGGACCTGTCTTTGCACATCTGCAGGTACCTCTGTGAGACTGTGTGCTTGTGCCATCTGTGTCTGTGACTGTGCTCTGTGTGTTTGTGTGTGTGTGTGTTTTGAGTCCTTTGGCTCTCTCTGGGACCCATGTAATAGCTCCTTGTAAATGTCAAATAGGTTAGGAGCCTCTACAAGCAGCTAAATGCACCAGCCCCAGGAGGATCAGAGCAAGGACACAGCTCTTGCCCTGGGATGCCAGAGGCTGAGGGAAGATCCAGACCTCACCAATGGGGCAAATCCAGCAGAAATACAAGTTCCAGATTTGAGAGCTCTCTCTTGCAGCCGAGTTTGTGCTGAATGCTGAAGGCCTAGGTCAGAGTAAATAGCTGCCTCTGCTTTCCAGAGCCAGGCTGGGCATCAGATGTGCCACTGGACACTAGCAGGAATATGGACTGGGGCAGGGGCAGGCTGTGTGGGCACAGGAAAACAGCCAAAAGCACCCTGACTCTGTGGAGTCAGGGAAGGCTTCGTGCAGGAGGAGCTCAGACTTCGTGCAGGAGGAGCTCAGACTTCGTGCAGGACATTTGAGGGAAGAGAGGTGGGGAACTGGAGTAGGGCCTGGTGTCCTATGGAATTTGGGGTTTTGAGGAAGAGGGAGGTGGGAAGGACAACGATTCTCATCTTCCAGGCTGGAGGCTCCCTGAGAAGAGTGAAATGGGCAGGGACAGGCTTAAGGGAAGGGGATGAGCTCCCACTTGGCCACTGTGGGTGTGAGGCTCCTGTGGACATCCAGGGGCAGAGGTGGCTGAACCCGTGGGAGTAGCTGACATGGTCCAAGGAGAGCACGAAGCAGGAGGAGGAAGCGAGGCATGGCAGCAGCATTCAGCCTGGGCAGAGAGAAGCTGGCAGGGGCTGGGGAGGCAGTGGGGAGCAGGGAGAAAACCAGGCAACTGGTGTCAGGAAGCCAGGGAAGGAGAATGTTTCCAGAAGGAGGGCCAGGTCCAGTGTCAGCTGAGGACTGAGACGTATCTGGCGGATTTTCCCATGTGGATCCGCTGGTGACCTTGGTGGAAACAGAGCAGTGGGTTTAGCCCTCTGACACAGAGGAAGTGGAGGAAACTCTTTCAGAAGTTCAGAAAGAAAGAAAGGCAGTTTGGCTGGAGAGTGGTGGAGGGATATGGACCAGGGTGGGACTGGGGCCTGTTTGTTGCTAACTGGGAGGTGGCCTGTGGAGAGCAGAGGAACTGCACAGGGAGGGAGAGGCATCCATAAACACTGCCGTGGCCCTCTGCAGCAGGGTCTGCAGTGCCTGGGGGGTGACTCTCTCCCAGGGATAGTTGTGAGGGGGAGGAGGTGCCCACGGTGGAAGCCCTCATCCTGCTCTGAGTGCTGCATGGCCAGGCTCCTAGGTCCCTCTGTCTGTCTTCAGGTCTGTAAAGTGGCAGTAACCACACTGGAGTGTGGAGGATCCTAGCAGCCTGACAGACTCAGTGCATCCTCATAAACCCATTCAGGTCAGGAGTGAGCCTCCGGCTGGGTGGCTCAGTAGGTTGTCCAGTTGGTTGCTGCATGGACACTTCAAAGGAAGAAAGTCTGGGAAGTCAGGACATTGATTTGTCTGCTTCCAAAGAGGCCATGCCCAACCCCACCACCTCTGGGCCCAGCTCCCAATTACTGGGAAGCTCTTCCTTCGGGTCTGGCCTAAGTCTTTCCTGCTGTGTGTTCCCTCCTGGAGAGTTTGTTCAGCCCTGCACTGTGGAGCCAATCCTATCAGCCAGCCACTTGGAGTGGCAGCTCATGTTTTTACAACTTGTTTTCATGAAGTTGGTTTCAAGTCTCCCTGCATTCCCAGAACATCAGACCCGCCCTGATTCACAAGGATTAACCAAAACAGGGTCTGAGCCAGTGAGAGGAATCTGAGGACTTAGTCATCCTCTTTGGACCTTCCACAGATTCTCCTCCTTTCCTTCCAGTAAAAACATAAAATAAAAAGAAGTAAAGTTAGCCTAAATGACCAGGAGAGGACATTGGTAGGGTAGAGACTCACGATGCACGTGGTAGACAGAGGGGAATGGGCTAGTGAGGAGAGGAGCCAGCGTACCTGGTGGAC
Source organism: Geosciurus inauris (assembly GCA_004024805.1). Lineage (NCBI taxonomy): Eukaryota > Metazoa > Chordata > Mammalia > Rodentia > Sciuridae > Geosciurus > Geosciurus inauris. The sequence continues at coordinate 108,186 of PVHX01000870.1, read as the reverse complement.
TTCAAGTTCACGTTCTGCCTGCTATATGGGGGATCTTTAAGTCTCTGAGTCTCAGTTTCCTCATCTTCACAGTGCAAGAATTAATGGCTGTACCTCCAGGTGTCTGAGGTTGGTCTGATCAGTAGATCCTGAGACAGGAGCTGTGTGAGAGTGATTTATTGGGAAGTTTTCCAGGAAAGACACTAAGGGAATAGGAAAAGTAGAAAGCAAAAGGAGGAGGAGAGGCAGGAGATTTCATGCCAACCCCACACAGGGAACTTCAACTTCGTCTGGCAAAGGAGCTCAGAGGACAGTGTCAACCACACTCCAGGGTTGGTCCTCCTGTGGCAAGGATGCTAGGGCACTTACACCCCACCTAGTCAGTCACTGGTGAAGGGCCACCTTGTGAGCTGGCTATGACCTTGGTAAAGGGATTTCAGCAGTCCAGGGGCATCTGGATCTCTTCCCCTCCAGCAGGGTGCTGGTTGTTGGGAGGGACCACACAATCCCATGTACCCCCCAGTAGTAAAAGGGTCCTAGGGGATGTGGGTGGGGCATGCAGAGCTGGCTTCAGGGGATTAGTGTGTGGATTATATGAGATAAAGCTCATAGGGTGCTGACTGCCCAGAACCTGGCACCAGTAAGTGGCCACTCTTAGGAAGGGGATGTGCCAGTGGAGGAGCCCAGGACTGTGAGGGCAGCAAAGACAAGCACCTCCTGAGAGCTGTGTGGTGCTCCTGCTGCTCCCCAGGCCCAGGTCTCCTCTTGCTCACCTTCCAGAGGCAGAATCCCAGACCTCCCTTCAAGGTGGGAGATGGGACGGGCTTAGAGGCAGAGGTTAGTCAGGGCCATGGAGATTCTAAACACCCAGAGGAAATGGAAGCCCTGTGGCCTAGCCCCTCCTGAATCGATTTTGGCTTTTGTTGCCAGCCCACCCCACTGTGTCTTTTTCTGGACTTTTTCCCTAGAAGGTGCTGTGGGTCACTTGGGTGAACTCACATTGGTCAGCATGTCCCAGGAAAGAACAAACAGAAATTGTCCTTCCAGGCTGTTCACTAAATCCCAGGATCTGATAATGTGACTTTAACTGCTGATATCAGCTGCCTGAGTTGGCCTGGATGGTGCCCTCCCTAACTCTTCCTCTGTCCCTTATGACAGACATCACAGAAGATGTCACTCATGACTGGTCTCCCCACTCAGGCCTCTGAGAGTCTATCCCTAGAGACCATGAGAGACTTGGATTCTAGTCCCGATTCTATCACCTGCTAGGTGACCTGGGCTAAGTTACCTGCCTTCTCTGAGCCTCAGTTCCCCATGTTCCTAAGCAGAGTTGTAAATTGCTCGCCTAAAATCAGGCAATTTCATAATGCTGATCCCTGTGTGACAAAGCTGATGTCCAGAGAAGTCAGGTGATTTGCCTGTGACCACACAGCAAAAGGGTGGAGGCAAGAGGGTGAGGATCTTCTCCCAGCCCAGTGGCTGGTTAAGTGAGCACCTTGACCTTCCTTAGCTCTGCTCTGGTCCGCCCAGCCCCTCTTTGCTTGGGTTAATTAAATCTCCCCACCATGTGAGGGTGAATTGAGCCAAGAGGTTCTCACTGCTGTGTCCCCAGTAGCTCATCTAGCCAGCACTAGTGGCAGTTGCTGGGTGAGGGGTCTGTGCTCAGATGGGCTCGATGTCCTATTCACTGCAAAGCTGGGAACCTACAGGCCCTAGGGGTGAGGGTGGACACAGGGTGGTGACCCCAGAGGAGGAAGTGGTCTAAAGGGTCAGGTCCCCGCTGGGCTGCGGGTGCCAGAGAAACAAATATGCTCACCCGCTGGGGGTTCCAGCCCTTTGCCAGGTTGGGAAACAACTGACCCACCAGCAAGGTCTTTTTTCTCTTTCCCCTGGCCTCTGCCATCTTTGTCTACACCATTAAACCTTGGGCTCCTCCATCCTGAGCCTCATCCATGCACTGGGCGCATCGGAGGTCAGGGAATGTGTGTTGGTTACTCCACCTGTGATTGTCTAGACAGGCTTGGGGGTCAGCATATGAATCCAAGGACCTAAAACCCCATCCAGCCTCTGCCTACCACCTGCAGTGTAGCACCCCTCCTGGCACGTCAGGTAAAGATCTGCGAGCGGGATGACACCCTATTAAATCTGTTTAATAAAACAAGTGTGACCTTCCCATTGTGAAAAACATACCTTCCTTAGGTAAATTGAACTACATGTATAAAGGTATAGTTTTTTTGTTCGTTTGTTTGTTGTACTGGGGATTGAACCCAGGGGTGCTTAACCACTGAGCCACATCCTCAGCCCTTCTTTAAGTATTTTATTTAGAGATAAAGTTTCACTAAGTTGCTTAGGGCCTGGCTGAGTTGCTGAGGCTAGCCTTGAACTCATGATCCTCTGGCCTCAGCCTCCTGAGCTGCTAAAAGTGACAAAATATCAAGGATGTCTGAAGTTAATTATTGCCTACCTCTGCTTGGTTTATTGATGGGCGGTGATGTCTGAATAAGCATTAAGACTTATAATTCATTATTACTTATTTCATAAAATATATTATCTTCATTTTGGAAAAATCACTGATTATATTGTCACAATCAAGATTTTTATATTATTTGTGCTCTATTAATGGCAGTGACCTAAAAGACTAGAAATAAAATGTGATTGAATTTAAAGGTATATAAAATTTGAGGGCCACTGGTGGAGCTTAGCAGCAGAAAATTTGCCTAACAAAGTCCTGGGGTCCATCCCCAGCACAAAAAAAAGTACAGAATTTGAACATATGTTCAATCAAACATAAACACAGGAACATTTATTTTAATTTTCAAAAATTGTTTTTATAATATCTATTAAAACAACATACATCAATTAACATCAAGTTTTAAGTAAAATTAAATAGAGATGAAGTACGACTTCAAAAACTTTCAAGATTTTATAAAAATGAGACTATTCATAGTTGTAGTGCTCAATGTCCGTCTTGTTGCTAATTTAAGGCACTAGTATCACATTTTATGTTATGTTGGAGCAGTAGGAATTGTTAAATATTAAGAGATTCCTCAGCCACCACATGCGTTTTTTTTGTGAATACCACACAAATTCATGAGTACTTTCAGAACCACAAAATGGAACAGGAAGAAATGCCAAAACAAAAAAAAAAAAAGGATGCTCAGCATTACTGGAAAACTGATACTTGGTTATGCAAGAAGCTACTGCATGCTGCTGTCAGAGAAAAAGGAGTTGACAAGTTAATTTGTCTTCCCTCTGAATCCTTTTGCCCCTCCGTGCCCCTGCCTCTACCTTCCCTCACCTGTGAGGCAGCATCCACCCCCTCAGCAAATGACCTTCCCGGCAGAATCACCTGGACAGAATCCCCTTTTGTTTTTCAGGTTCAAGAAATGGAGAAGAGTTTGGCTGGGGCTTGAGTGGTGTCAGTCAGGGAAGCAAATGTTTAGGATTACAGGTCACGTGGATGTTGCATGACAGGGACTCCAATGTGTGTTCTTTAGATTGTGTGCATTTGTGACCTGTGGGGCTCCGGGTGGGGGGTGCCTCCTTTCTCCATCTAAGGGTGGTCCAGGGGGTGGGTGTCCTTACCAGTGAGGAACTCTCCATCATACAACTTATAATAGATAAAGGATAGAGCCTGTGCTGCAGCTGGAGCAGAGGTGTCTTCATTCAGCCATTTCATTCAGATGTGCGTTTGTTCACTCATGTACACAATCTATATTCACTTGCACCAATGCTTCAGCTCTTTGTAGAATGCCAGGCCACAGTAGGCTTTTAGTGCAGCCCATGATCCTTCAGAGATTCAAAGAAGGGGACTGATGCACCCGAGATGGCACTGCTAGGCCACAGCAGGAAAACCCCCACTCAGGCCAGGTGTCACAAAGCAGAGGGTGCATGCCAAGTTTGAGTTTCTGGTAAAATCTGAACAGGTATTGCTATGTCCCATCAGCTTCCCTTCCTTCATCAACTTCTACTTCCTGTCCCAGGGTCCTAGGGCCATCCTGCAAGGGGGTTTCGGCTTGAAGGGCCACTTCCTGTTTGGGGCCAAGCACTTCCTTCAAGTGACTCACAGGCTCCCATTGGCCCTTTGCTGAGGAGTCAAAGTTGGGGTGGAGCCAGGCCCCAGCATGTCACCCTGTGACTAGACCCCAGCTGGGTGACCCTGAGACTGAGCCCTGACCCAGGCTGGAGTAGAAGATGGGAAATGGAAGACGGCTGTTGGACTGTTGTGCATTACCCAGCCAGTGAGCAGGGGCTTTCACAGGTGGGGCTGGTAGCAGAGCTGGGACCACTGAGGGAGATTCTGGGGCACTCTGTTCCTTACAGAACAGTGAGGTGTGGCAGAAAGAGCACTGGGAGTCATGAACTTGGTTCTGACACCAACCCTGCCCTTCTTTAGGCTTCAGGGTCCATGTCTGTCTAATGGGTGTAGGGCTTATTGGCAGTGACATTTTATGCAGCTTGATGTAGCAGGGTTTACATTAAGACATTTGGGTTTGAGCCAGGCTTGATGGCACACAGCTAGAATCTCAGCTATTCAGGAGGCTGAGGGAAGAAGAACCCAAGTTCAAGAACAGCCCTGGAAATGTAGGGAGACCCTGTCCCAACATAAGAAATCAAAAGGGCCGGGGAGATAACTCAGCAATAGAACATCCCTGGGTTCAATCCGCAGTAAAAAAGAGAGAGAGTGAGTGAGAGAGAGAGATGATTTGGGTTTGAATTCTAACTCCACCACCTTGTGTCACCTGCCCACCTCTAAGAACCTCTGCTTTATGGGGCTGGAGCTATGGCTCAGCGGTTGAGTGCTTGCCTCGCATGCGTGAGGCACTGGGTTCGATCCTCAGCACCACATAAAAATAAATAAATAAATAAATAAAGATATTTGTGTCCATCTACAACTAAAAAAATTTTTTTAAATGTTTAAAAAAATAATCACTTTAAGTATTTCACATATTAACTAATTTAATCCCCACATCAGTCCCATGGAGTAGGTTTATTATTACTGTTTTGTACATAAGGAGATTGATGCATAGAGAGGTTAAGTAACTTGCTTAAGGTTACACCATAAAAGCCAAGATTCTACCTTGGGCAGTATGACCCCAGAATCATGCTCTCAATAATGTCTCTGCTGCTCAAATTGTGGTCTATGGACCTGAAGAATTAGTATCACCTGGGAGCATGTCAGAAATGGAGAATCTCAGGTCCCAGCCTGGAACTACTGAGTCAGACTGCAGCTTAGCAAGATCCCCAGGTGGCTTGTGTGCACACTGAAGTTTGAGAAGCCCTAGTCTATTTATATTCTCCTGTCACTTAGGCCTTAGGATCATTGTGGGAAATAAAGGAAACAAGCGTGTTTTGTAAATGAAGTGCCGGGATTCCAGGCACGGTGAGAAACTTAGGCACTGGCGGTGCAGAGGCAGGGCTGGGGTGCTCTGGGGTCTGTCTAAGCTCTTTCTGAGCCCAACTTTGTGTGCCAGGAGTGAAGCTAAGTCAGTGGTGTGCTTTTTGCTTCCAGAGTCTGAATGGGCTGGGGAGAGTTCTCATGTTGACAAAGACCCTGGACTGGGCACTAGGCCTGAGACACCACAGCCCTGGGTCCCAGCTCTGGCTCTGCCTCTGCCTTTCTGGGTGACATAGGCAGGCTTTGGCCCTGCCAGTTTCAGTGTCCCCAAGTAGGCAAAGTAGCAGCACCTCTGAAGCCTGCAGTGCTGACCCCAAGCCCCCTCCCCTCTTTTCCCTATGTCCTGTGACTACCATTTCTCCTCCCAGTTCCTGGGCAAGGGTCTGCCCTGATGGCTGTGGGAGCCAGGAATGGGGGAGGTGGTGCACAAGTCACTCAGGCACATAATTGCCATGTCCCAGATCCCGCCTCTGGCCCACTGGCCCTCCCCCCTTCAGCTGCTTTGGAAGAACAGCTGGTCTGGCAGCTACCTCAGAGAAGCAGGTCCCTGGCAGCAGGAAAGGGCCTCTGTCCCCAGGGTGACTGGGCTTTGGATTCTGTTTCCGTGGTCTCCACAGAGGGGCACAGGTGGTTCGAGAAGCATGCTGTCTGGTTTGGGGTTGGCTGATTTGTGGGTAGCATGTGTGGAAGTACAATTGCCTGCCCCAGGTTCCATGGGCCAGGACTGGATTAGCCACCAGATTCATGGCTTCCCCAGGGCAGGGACTAGGGTGACCCATCACTGGACCCCACACACAGAACAGGGTGGGCCCAAGCTAGGGGCTCATTAAGGGCAGGGTGATGAAGGATCTCACTGCATTTGTCCCCTTGTCCCCTCAGGTGTTCCAGTGAAGTGACATCACCACCTCCGTGCACGGGATACCCTCAGGAGCTCAGCTAGCAGCCACTGGTACATCTTTCAGGTAAAGAAAAAAGAAAATAAGCCAGGCACGATGGCACAAGCCTGTAATCCCAGCACTTAGGGAGGCTGAGACAGGAGAATCGCGAGTTCAAAGCCAGCCTCAGCAAGGGCGAGGTGCAAGGTGCTAAGCAACTCAGTGAGACCCTGTCTCTACATAAAACACAAAATAGGGCTGGGGATGTGGCTCAGTGGTCGAGTGCCCCTGAGTTCAATCTCTAGTACCAAAAAAAAAAAAAAAAGAAGAAGAAGAAAATAAGGAAGAAGAGGGAAAGGAGGTAGAAACCAGGTGCAGAGAGAAGCTCCCTGGTTTCTATGTGATGCCTACCTCTCCCATAGGAAAAGAACAGTTTACAGAAAAACAGGCAGGAGGAGTGGGAACAAGACCTGCAGCTCTGGGTGGAGTGGTCTCTTGCTTAGGACAATGTACATGTACCAGGCACTTGTCTAAGAGCCTTCCATGTACTGGTTCATTTAGTCCTTATAATAGCCCACAGGGTTGGTGTCATTATCCCATGTTATAAATGAGACATAGAGGTATTAAGAATTTGCTGAGTTAGGCAAGTGGTAGAGCTGGATTTCAAACTACAGCAGGATGGTCTGTTCAAACCCCTGTGATTCACTGCCTCTCTGCAGTCAAGTGGTAACTAAATTTCTTTGACCTCCGATTTGGGGTTTAATGGGCTCCTAATTCCAGGGAAGGTTTGTGTTTTAAGAGAGAATTTAAATTTAATTTAGAACCTTCAAGAAAACAGTGCTTCTGCCAAAGAAATGAATGGTAAATGGTAGTAGTGCTGGAGGCCCTGAGTCATGGAATTGGCTTGAGCCTTCAAGGTGGGCTGGCCAGCTCCCAGGACTTTCTTCCCTAGCATTTGAGCAAGGTCAGTTTTCTTCGGTCACCAAAGAAAGAAGTCATTTGAAAGAAGTGAAGAAAAGTTTAGGAGCTGGGTTCTGAGCCATGCCCACAAGCAGAGAGACTTCTGCTTTTTGCAGAATATTGTGAAGAAAAAGAGATGTTAATGACGGGTGGAATTAGGATCCTGTGCTAAACCTGAGGTCATTTTCATTAGATGTGGTGCAGAAATGTACAGACTTCAGAGCTTTAAGGAAAATTTGTGGGAGAAAAGCACCTAAGACATTTTTAGTAACTTAATTTTGTTCCTGTAAATTGGAAAAAGGCTAATTATTATTCAAAGGCACACTTCAGACCAGGCTCAGGAGTGGCTCTGCAGTCGTATGGTTTGTAAGGCTCTGATTAGTTCCTTCTTTCCTTTGCACATTTCACCAGATTTTCTAGCTGTCAAGTACATAGGCACCTCCTTGGTGCCAGGCCCAATGCGGGGGACACAGGCTCCCTACACAGTGACTTCTCTAGCTGGAAGTAGACAGGGGTGGTGGGAGGAGGGGTATCCTTTGTCGCCATCATGGGGCACAGGGCAGCAGACGCTACAGGTCTTCAGAAAAGCTTGGTCACATTGGATAAGAAGACTCAGCCTCAAAAAGCTCTGAGTCTGGGGGCCAGGGCAGCCAGGGGTACAGATGATTACCAAGTGCTGAGGCCTGTGAGCCTTCTCAGGAGCTCGGCCAGATGATCAGAGTGCAGAGGGAGGAGGCCCTGGACCTCTAGGGGGTAGGGGAATCAGACTAAGCCTTGCACTGGGTCCATTAGTTCAGATGGATGAGATTTGGTTGAGCTCGCGGAGGGCTTTCCTGGCAGCTTGCCCGGCCTGAGCACAGGCATGGAGGTGGGAGAACTGGGTAGCCTGCTGTCCTTGGAGCACAGAGGTAGGAGGAGGGGTAGGGGGAGGAGAGTCTGGAGAGGTAGGTATCAGAGGAAGGAAGAGAAAGGATTGCTTAGAGGTAGGACTTCCATCCCTAGACCTGCTTGGGAAGGCTGTTTGTGTAACAACTCTGCTAGTTTACATAAGTAAATAAAATAAATCACTGACCCCATTCTTACACAGGGTAAACACCCAGCAGAGACAAGTCTGCCCTGGTAAAAGGCCTGCTAGACTCAGCATCCTCCTCCCCCACCCCATGCATGGCCCCCCTTCTCTTGGGCCCAGGGAGAAGCATCCGAAAAAGTCACCTCAGGTTCTGTGACGGAGGCTCCTGGGAGAGACCCCTAAAATCAACCTGAGGGGTAGAGGATGGTGAGTGTCCTCCCCAGGCCCTAGTGCTCAAACTTGAGGCCCAGGTAGAGGCCTTAGGTGGGTTTGCTAACTCCCCCTGTGCCAGGGAGAACCTGACAGTGAAGGTTGGGGGGTGGGGAGCAGGAGACCTTCCTACAATCTTGGTGGCTTAGAGGGAACCACGGGGTCCTACAGAGCCTCGCTGGGAGTACACATGCTTCTGGCCCCACTGGGAAGCTGGGACCACCACTAGTTGCTGTACAGGGGTCTCTGCAGGAGAGGGGAGGCTAGAGAGAATGGCTCTAGGACTTTGTGCTGACATTTTATGGCTTAATAGTCCTAAGACCCCAACTGGATTATTCCAGAATTTCTTGAGAGTTCACGTCTTGGGTGAGGTAATTCAAAAACTGGTTTGGGGCACTTGACAGTTTGAGCTCTGAGATGCTCAGCTCTGCTCTCTGTGAGGTCAGGCTACTCCTGATGACTACTTAGCCTAAGCTGACTGGAATAAGAGAGGTCTGAGCATGGCCTCTGTCCAGGTGTGCCCCACACGAAGGTCTGTCCCCCAAGGGCCTTACCTGAGGGAAAGGCTCAGCAGACACCTGGTCCTCAGCCTGGTGCCGGGTGAGTCCTGCCTCTAGCACCCTCTACTTCCTTGTCTGTGGAGTGGGGATCTTGGCGATGTCCTGGGAGTTGGTGTGACACTTCAATGAGCTGACACCTGTGAAAGCTCTTTGTAAACTGTAAAGCACTGCGAGTGAACCTGTGACTGTAGCCACTGTTGCTAGTGAGGGTGTCTCCCTGCAAGGAAGGGAGGTCCACATCTGATTGTCAATGAACCCCTCAGCTCCAGCTGAGGTGGGAGGCCTCTGAAATTCACAGTGAGGGAGCAAAAGAGCCAGAGGGACAGGACCGATGGTCCCCCCAGTGCACAGTTTCAAGGAGGACACTGCCCTTTCTGCTGGGGCAGAAAGCAGGGAGCGTTTCCTAGGGAGGCCAGCCAGCGTGGGAGAACTGCAGAGCCCATCACCCCATGCCGTGCAGGGGGAAGATCTGGTCTGCCTTAGCTTCCAGCCCTTCTCCCAGTGAAGAGCAATCAGGGTCTCTGGGGACAGAAGTGTTGGGTAAATAGGAAGCCCTGGCATGATTGTGTAAAAGATTCATAATGACCCTAATTATGGCATGATTGATTCTTTGGGAGCTCTGGCTCTCAGCCCTCAGAGTAATTTTCCCCAAACAGTGAGCAGGTTCAATGAGGGCGGCCCCCACCTGGCCCTTTCCTCGCCCAGGCCTTCCACCCCCATCGCATCTGCTTCCAGTCTGTGGACTTTCTATCCTAGGTCTGGCGACCTTCTCTGCCAATTTCATTAGAATCTAGGGCTTTCTCTGAGGCACAGAGAGGTGGAGGAACTTACCTAAGATCACAAAGTGAGATATCTTGATTGAAGCTGTCAAATGATGCCAGCAGTGGGAACATACGAAGTCTTTAAGTGTGGCCAAAGAGCTAACCACAGAAAGCTGGAGAGAGGGGATGTGGTCCTGGGATTGGTTGGCCCCACAGTTCTCTGGGTAGACTTTTTATAAGCCCTAGGTAATGAGGTATCCCAGAATCAGTGCTATCCCCCAACATCCAGCCCTGGCACTGGGGCCAAAGATTTGTTTTGGAGGTTTGGGTTGTTGTGTTTTGGAAAATGGCCTGGTTAGTGAACTATCTGGGGACTCTCTTGCTGCTCCTGGGCCCTGGGAGGGCAGCAGGACCCACCAGCACTAATGCATGGAGCCAAAACAGGACCTAACTTGCTAGCCAGAGCTAGGGATCCTGCTCTAGGAGCCCAGATCACTCCCTCTTGGCCTTTCAGGCTTACTCTGCACTGTCCCTGCTTCTGGAGTACACTGCCTTCTCCCTTTGGTGCTCCAGGTCCATCCTTCCTTCCGAGTTCTGTTTAGCTCCTACGTTCTCCAGAAGCCTCCACACATTGGCCAGTGCTGCAACCCAAGGATGCTCAGAGGTCTGGGGTCTCGAGGGGACATGACCCATTAGGGAAGGCTTCCAGGAGAGGGGCTCCCTGCCTTGGTGTGAGGAGTTGCCAGGACTTGAGGACAAGCACAGGGGCTCCACTGGGTAGGAACAAGGGTTGGATGAACAGTGAGGACCACAGAGGGGCCCTAGCCATGCTCCAAGGCTGTGCTCCCCAAGCTCTGTGTGAAGTCTCTGTGGCCCTGACCCTTTCACACCTGGGGGTTGCTCTAGGTGAAGTTTGGTTCATTACTGAGTGTGTTTATCCAGGACACCTTGGTCACTACCAAAGATGGCAGAGGCCCTTGGGTGTGGCAGAGCCCAGCTGAGGTCCCAGACTGAGCAGGCAGCTAACCTTGCTGTGCCCTTCCCAGCATCTCTCATCAAGCTTTGAACCAGGCCCCAGGAGGATGATTCACTGCCAGGATTCTCAGTGATTTTGCCTTGGGAGCCAAAGGGACTCTTCCCCAACTGGAGCAGGAAACACTGTGGGACGTGTCCTTCTGTCCTTGACCACTCTCACCTCTGCCTTGCTCCTGGGGATCAGGAGAGAGCAGGTGGCTAAAGGGTTTTAGAAGCTGTGCTAGAAAGGCCTTTGGAGATCACTGGAGGTGTTCAAGGTCCCCATATATGGATGGGAAAGTGAAGGCCGGAGGCTTTTGGAAGTCACTCAGCCTGCAGGTCAACCCAGGCTGTGAGCTCAGCCTCAGGCATTTAGGTTTGGGGCTGGGCTGGGGTTGAGGCCCCAGTGAAGGCAGCCAAGGCCAAGGAGAAGGGAGGGTTTCCCCTGTTTGCCCTGCCCCCAGACCCTGGCAGGCTGCAGGAGAAGGTCCAGCCTCCACCTCCCCCAGCCCTGGCACCCCTCAGGGGTTTTTCCTCTTTCCTCCTGGGTTCTTGGCCTCACTCCCTGCTTGAATGTCCCTGCTGCCAACCAAAACACTAAGCTCTGCCCTCCGAGGCTCAGTCCACTGTTCCACAGATGCTGCAGATATGGAAGGGAATGGAAATGTGAGTAGACCTCCCTCTGCTGGTGCCATGAGAAGTCTGCCCTTCAGAGTCACTGGCCCTGAGTTCAAATCTTCCCTTCTCCATGATTAGCCCTTTAGCCTCAGGCACATCACTTAACTTCTTGTGTGTGTGCGCGCGCACACACACACACTGTTTAAGCACTCAGTGTGTGTGTGTGTGTGTGTGCACTCATGCACACGAGAGAGAGTTTAATTAATAGACTTTTGGGTTTATAGAAAAGTTCACTGGGAAGTACAGAGTTCCCAAATACCCTCTTTCCCTCCCCCCACTTTCCCCTGTTCTTCACATTTTGTATCAGTGTGGTACATTTGCTACAATTGATACTATTATATCATTACTAGCCCAAGTCCATAGTTTACATTAGGGCTCATTTCTGTGTTGCACATTCCATAGGCTTGACAGATGGGTAACAACACCTATTCTGGGTCATACAGAATAGCTTCACTGGCCAAAAAACCCCCAGTCAACCTATTTTTCCCTCCCTCCCCCTGAGCCCCTGGCAACCCCTGATCTTCTTGCTGCCTCTGTGGTGTTGCCTTTTCTAGAATGTCATATAGTTAGAATCACACAGTATGTGGCCTTTTCAGACTGGCTTTTGTCACTTAGCAATATGCTTCCAAGTTTTCTGTGTCTCTTTTTGGGATTTGAGAGCTCATTTCCTTTTATCCTGGAGTAACATTGCATCGTGTGGATGTGCCACAGTTCATTCATCTATTCTCTCTAGTCCTTATTTTTCATCTGTGGGACAGCGCTACGACCCTGAACTTGGAAAGGTTGTCATCAGGAGGAAACACACGAGCAGTGCTCACTCGATGCCCAGCAAGCCCCCAGTCTCCTGGGTCCCCACCATACACCCAGTGAGCGAGTGACAGCACAGCAAGCTGTAATCATTGTGACTGGCAGTTAATGACACTGTGCGGATGCTGTTCCACCATTTCTGGAACACTTTTATTGAGTGCTTAAAATCTGCTAAGAACTGGGAACACAGTGAATGTCCTTGTACCCATCAAGGGTTTGGGTTGCAAACAACAGAAAGAATTCAGAATATTTGAAGCAGAAGATTTCCTTGGAAGGGAACAGAGCAGTTCCCAGAATCTGAGGCCCTGGAGGCACCAGCTGGGGTAGAAATGAAGGGGGTCCAGCTATAGCCAAGGACCCCAGGCCATTGTCCTTTCTGGTACAACTGCCACCAGCCTTGTAGCACCTTCATACAAGAGCAGTTAGTCTTCTAGTGACTTCCAGACCTGAGTGCTTAAATAGTTTTACCCAGATAAAATCGACAGACCATAAAACTCACCTGTCTGAAGTGCACAATTCAGTGGATTTTCGTGTATTCGAAGAGTTATACAGCTGTCCCCACTATCTAATTGTAGAACATTTTCATCACTCTAAAAAGAAACTCCATATACCCGTTATCAGTCACCCCCACCCCCATTCCTCCCGCACAGTCCCAGCCCTGGCATCCACTAGTCTACTTTCTGTCTATATTTGCCTATTCTGAACTTTTCTTATAAATGGAATCATATAATTTCAGCCCTTTATAACTAGTGTTCTTCACTTAGCATAATGTTTTCAAGATTCCTTCAAGTTGTTCAGATTCATCAGGTTTGATCACAGGTTCAGGCACCTCCATGTGCCACCCTATGGCTCAGAGAAAGCTGACAACATATCCAAGGGAGACCAGGTAGAACCCAGGCCCTCACACCTGGCCTGAAACTCTGTCCACTCTCAGGAAAAACAGTGCGCAGCAGGGTCTGGGAAAGTAAGGGCCTCACAGCCTGGCGGGCATAGGAGGGAGGAGGAGCTGGGATAAAGGTCAGGTACATTCTGGGATGTTGGGATGGCAGAGGACCCTGGAAGTGGGGACTCAGTCTTAACATCCGGCTTCGGCTCCATGTGGGCATTGGCTGCATCTCAGGCGTGACTCTTGGAAGGTCTTTCCCTGTGCAAACAGGAGACCACAGAAGTTCAGGGCAGGGGCCAGGAATTCAGACAGAAAACAGGACTTTGTGCTGGGGAGGGGCTTTCTTTTGTCCCACAGCCAGCAGGAGCTATTGGCAAGGGATTTCTCAGGAACTTGGCTGGTATCAGCAGTCCTGGGAGGTAGCTTTGAGAGATCTATTGATGCTAAGTAATGTCATTAGCCTGGCAGGAAGGGAAGGGGTGTTGATGGCTGTGGATGGGAAGTGTGCTGACTGAGAGCTTGTCTGAGTGTCTACTTTCCAGTGGTTGAACTGCACATCTGTTAGCAGAATTTCTGGGTCCTCCTCTGAAGCATAGTTCAAGGAGCCCTTAGTATCTCCTAACTACCCTGTGTGGGTCATGGGGGACATGGGGATAATCCCATGGAGGAGACAGGCATGTCAACAGTGTATATGTGGTATGCCCAGGTAAGACTGGGGGACATGCAGGGCTATGGGAGGCCAGCGGGTAGTTTAACCAAGCTGGAGCTCAGGGAAGGCTCCCTAGAGGAGGAGACATCTGAGCTGAGACCCGGAAGGATCGGGAAGAGTTAACTAGACAAGAGACTGAAAGTTTCAGAGAGGCCAGGCAGGAGACGTGGCAGGGGCCAGATCCTGGTCATGTGGCTGGTGAAAAAGTTCACTCTGGATTCAGCAGGGAGGGACAGGGTCCACTCCAGGGACACCAAGGGAAAGAAGAGGCCTGAACCAGGGGAGTGGCTGAGGATGGAGAGAAGAGGGCTTGGAGGGGTGTTAGAAGCAGGCTGGGGACGTTGAGGTCAGCATGCAGAGGGGGTCTGCAGGAGCCTGGGTGTCACCCCCTGGAAACAGCCAGGAGCCACTGGCTATCTCCATCAGAGGCAGAGACTGGGTGGCCTTGGCAGGGACCAATAACTGTAGCCGTGGGAGTGGACGAGCTGTCCCTGCTCGGAGAACACACAGAGGAAAGAGAAGAGGTTTGCCTCCCAGGGGAGCCCCAGCAGTATGGGGGAGAGGAGAGTCACCCCTCCAGAATCCGCTAAGTCCTGGACCAGGGCGAGGCATGGGCTGTTCTGCTTCCCTATTTTGCATATTGAAGTGGAATTGTAAGGTGAGTTGTAAGGAGGCGACTGGGGAGGGGAGGCAGAGGACATGTGAGCATCAGGCCCAGGGTCATGCATCCTGGGAAAGGACTGCGAAGGCAGGGACCGGGCTGTGGGTTCCTGCTCCCAGAATGCCCACTTGCTAAGCTTTGGTCACTGCCATGCTACCCCACTCGGACACCTTTCCACCCACCCCATATGTGTTCTCCAGTGAAGCCAAGGCAAAGGCAGTCACCCCCTTTTACAGATTCAGAAAACAAGGCCCAAGGAAGAGCCCTGAGCGGCTCTACCTCAGAGCAAGTCAGTGGCCAATGAAGAACCAATCCAGGCTGCTTTCTACATTTCAACGGCCTGGGGAGGTAGGGGCCAGACAGGGTGGCAGATGTGATGGTAGAGGCTCTAATCTTGGGCTCCCTGGCTATGGACTCTGGCCCTCTCTGGAAGGCCAGAAATGTGGAAATACAAATGTGGACACATGAAGCTCCTCAAATCTGGGGTATAGTAAAGCCAAGATCACTTTTCCCATTACCACTCCCCACCCTGGCCTCCCCAACCCCATGAGAGTCACAAAGTTAAGCCAAACACAGCAGCATACCTACCCCATACTGGCCCCAGGCTCTGGGCTCACTTGACTCAGGGAAGTCCCTGCAGCTGCACCATATTCGACATGCCTCTCCAGGAGCCACTGGGTCAGAAGCTACTCCAGACAATTCTTAGCAATTAGGAGGCTCCTGGTCATTCAGTAGTCCCAGCAATCCTCTAATGCATCTCCCCCTGGGGACTGGAGACTGTAATCCCTAGGATGAGGGTAGCATTGGCGATGGGTTGGGGGAGGGAGTAGGAGATAGGCAGAGGCCCTGGTGAGGCCCAGAGTTAGAAGTCCTGAGTAGGCCCAAAGCCCAGCATTCCCCAAGGGGTACCTTAGGTGCTCTTAGCATCTTAGGAGCTCTTCTTATAAGCCTCAGCTCTGCCCTTCCTCAGGAAGCAGGCCCTGACTGTTCCTGCACGTGGCAAGTGCCCACAGCCCCTTCTGTTCCCCATCACATGCCTGCCACCTGGGGCACTTACAACACTGGCCCAGAAGCAGTGGAGCCCTGGTGCAGGAGTCTGCAGATGTTCCCTCCGAAGGGCCAGACAGTAAGTATTTTGGGCTTTGCAGGCCATATGGTTTCTGTGGCAACAACTCAACTCTGCAGTTATAAAGCAGCCACAGACGATAATACAGAAATGCCTGAGTGTGGCTGTGTCCAATAAAGCTTTATGTATGGACACTGAAATTGGACTTTCATCTAATTTTCATGTGTCATAGATATTCTTGTTTTGATTTTGTTTCCCAACCATTTAAAAAAATGTAAAAACCATTCTTAGCTTTTGAGCTATACTGAACAAGGCAGCAGGTAGGGTTTGGTAGCCACTGGTTTAGTTTGCCAACCAGGGGCTTAATGAAAGGCCCTTGCAGCCAGACTGCCTGGATGTGAGTTCTGGGCTCTGCTGTGTGACCTTTGGTAAGTAGCTAAATCTTTCTGTGCTTCAGATTTTTCATCTGTAAAATGGGGATGGTAATGATAATACTTTGGGAATGCAAACTGGTGGTGCCACTGTGAAGAATAGTTCGGCACTTCCTCAAAATGTTAAATCTAAGCCAAGCACACAGATGCATGCCTATAATCCCAGCAACCCAGGAGGCTGAGGCAGGAGGATTTTAAGTTCAAGGCCAGCCTCAGCAACTTACACTCTATCTCAAAATTAAAAAAAAAAAAAAAGCACTAGGGATGTAACTCAGGGGTAAAACACCCCTGGGTTCAATCCCCAGAAAAAAAAAAAAAAAAAAAAAAAGTTAAACCTCAGAGTTACCATCTGACCCAGGACCCAGCTAATCAATCCCAAAGAATTCAAGAGAAATGAGAACATATATCCATACAGAAACATATTTATGACAGTGTTATTCATAACAACTAAAAAGCAGTGACAAACCAAGTTGTCCATCTACTGATGAAAAGAATAACAAAATGTGGAATATCCGTACTATTGAATATTATTCAGCCATAACAAGGAATGATGCTCTGACCCATGCTGCAACACAGATAGACCTTGAAAACATCACATGAATTGAGCAACACATGAAAGGTCACAGATTACATGATTCCCTTTATCTGAAATCTCTAGAACAGGCAAGTCCATGGAGACAAAGTGGTTGCCGGGCCCAGAGGTGAGCTGGGATAAGTGGGGCCCTGACTGCTGGTAGGTATGGGGCTCGATTGCAATGATGGGAGTGTCTTGGAATTCAGTGGTGGACGGTTGTATGACTTTGTGACTGTAGTAAAAATTGAAGATAACGAACACAGACTTGTACAATGTAGAAGAGTGGATTTTACAGCACGTGAATTATATCTCAATAAAGAAACAGTGATGATACTTCCTTCCTAGGGCTGCTGACAGCTCTAATGCTTAGCAAGCACCTGGCACAGCACCTGGCTGTCCCCTCATGGGTCCCTGGAGGGCCCTAAGTGGCTATTGGGCCTGTCCTCTACCCGCTGTCTCCAGGGCCTAGGACAGGGTCTGGATCAGAACATACAGTTTGGAGTTCTGGAGTCTCATAGACCAGGTGTTGAGTTCCTCATTGCAAAATGGAATTGTCAATAATAACTACCTCATGATGGTTGAGACTTGGGATGAGGTGCCTCAAGCCAATTTCACCTGGTTACACTTGACCAACACTGAACCCAGAAGCCAGACCCCTGCACCCTGCAGTTGTCTCTAGGGTGCCAATCAGGCTGGGGCAGTAACGGTTCAACCCTCAAGATACCTGCCATTGGGGCTGCGGTTGTAGCTCAGTGGTAGAGCGTTTGCCTTGCACAGGTGAGGCACTGGGTTTGATCCTCTGCACCACATAAAAATGAATAAGTAAATAAAATAAAGATATTATGTCCATCTACAACTAACAAATAGTAAAAAAAAAAAAAAATCTACCATTGCTGGGTACGGTGGCACACATCTGTAATCCCAGCTGCTCAGGAGGCTGAGACAGGAGGATCACAAGTTCAAAGCCAGCCTCAGCAACTTAAGCGAGGCACAAAGCAACTCAGTGAGACCCTGTCTCTAAATAAAGTACAAAAAGGGGCTGGGGATGTGGCTCAGTGGTTGTGTGCCCCTGGGTTCAATCCCTGGTACCAAAATAAAATAAAATAAAACAAAACAAAATACACACACACACACACACACACACTTGCCATTGCTCCACCAGCCTTCCACAGGCCCCTGGGCTGAAGAATGAACACTTTGGGGCACTAGAGCAGATTCCTAGATCTACCATACCCAGCCGTGTGACTGCAGGCCAGGCAGTCCCCTTTCTCTCTCTCAGCCTCATTTGTTCAACTGTCAAATGGGTTTAGGACACTGCCTGCCACTCCAGCCTATTGTGACAAGGAGGTGGAACAATGGGTGTTAAGCACTGACACAGGTCCTGCTGTATTAAGTGCTCAGTGCATGTCGGCTTTTATGATAATGTATTTGAGAGTGTTTATTCTGAAAGTCTACTATTGCTAGGCACCGTTCCAGTTTCAGAGGATAGAGCAAGGGACAAAATAGACACAGATCCTGCCTTCGTGAAACTTATAATGGGGTAGGCAGACAAGAAACAAAATAAGCAAGGAAATTATATTTAAGAATATAATTGAGCTGGGTGTGGTGGTGCATGTCTGTAATCTCAGCCACTCGGTGGGAGGCTGACGCAGGAGGATTGCAAGTTTGAGGCCAGCCTTAGCAACTTAGCCAGGCCTTAAGCAACTTAGTGAGATACTGTTTTAAAATAAAAAACTAAAAAGGGCTGGGGACATGGTTCAGTAGTAAAGCACCCCTGGGTTCAATCCCTGGTACAAAAACAAAACAAAACAAAAAAATGATTGAGAAAATAAAACTAAGAATGTGGGAGGGAGCTTAGGGAATATGGGAATGGGTTCCAGTTTTGTAGTAAGTCATCTGAGGAAGTCTCAATGAAAGAAGGCATTTGAGCAAAAACCTCAAGAGAGGAGAAGGAGGAAGCCACACAGATTTCTAAGGGAAGAGCATCCCAGACAGAGGAAACAGCATGCCGGGCAGGTGCAGAGAATACGGAAGAGGTAGGCAGGACTGCAGGAGGAGTAGGGAGGATGAGGTCATGGTGGGTGGCAGGGGACAGATTCTGGGGACCTGACTCCAGGTGAGACAGGACCCATATCAGGGTTTTGATCAGAGGCTGGTCCCCTGACCTCGGCTACAATGACTCTCAGCGTTGAGCCCATCTCCCTGCCCCCTGCCTCACAGCCCTGTGCTTCCTCCCGCAGGACTGCCAGGGGCCTCCATGGGTGCTTGAGGGCTGGGCGCCAGGGCGGCGGGCACGAGCATGGTGAGACACCAGCCGCTGCAGTACTACGAGCCCCAGCTGTGCCTCTCCTGCCTCACTGGCATCTACGGCTGCCGCTGGAAGCGCTACCAGCGCTCTCATGATGACACCACACCGGTGAGCCACCCTGGGACCCAGTCACCCTCTGACCTAGTCAGAGGGACCCAGCAAGCCCCAGCCAGCTCAGGGCTCAAGGAGATGGGGTTGGTGTTAGCTGTCTCTCTCCTGGAGGGTCCTAGACAGGTCAAGGATCTTTCTGGGTTTATTTCTTCCTCTGTAAATTGGTCCCATAGTAATTCCTGAATCCACCCGGCAGGTGCTCATCTGTCCTGATGTGGCTAGTTGTTAACTTTCCTCTGATGGCATGGGGGCTGGGCTGCTCTGGAGGTTTAGGAAGGAAGGGTCTATGGAGGGTAAGGTCACCTCAAGGGGAAAAGTTCCCAGCTTCCATCCCTGGCAGGTCTGGAGGGCAGACAGGTGGGAGGTGGCAGGAGACTGACGAGGTGGGCCCAGCCATCCTGGAGCCTGGGAGCTGGCAGGGCCAGGACCTGGCACCAGGGCCCAGTCACCTGAGCCCCTGCCCTGCTAGACCTGGCAGCAGGTGCTGAGCTGGATAAAGAAGGCCCCCTTCTCTGCCAGGCTTCCCAGGCTAGACCCCTCACTCCTGTCCCTGGGACGCTATCAGCTGGTAGATCTAGTTTCTTCTCTGAAGGAACCCAATTCCTGTGTGGTGTTTATCTAAAAGCTTTGCTGCCTGGAGAACAGCTTTCCTCCTCCCTCCTGCTTGTCTGAACAAAGAAGCCAGCCTGGTAATTCAGGCAGCCCCGGGCGATCCTCAGTGCCTAGAGAGGCTGCCGCCCAGGTCGGAGGCTAAGTCAGCCAGACTGTCTGGAGGCAGAGGTCAGGCTATCCTGTCTGCATCCTTCTACTTATGCTGGTGAGGGACACTGAGACAGGAGTCTGGCTTTATAACTCCCAAACCATGAAAAGCAAGGGACCACCAAAGTAGCTACCAGGCCAGGTTCCTTGCCCATGTTCCCATTCTCAGCATAAAGAAGGCAACATGGTCAAACTGAGGCAAGGGAGAGGCCAAGGCCAGCTCAGGGCCTCAAGGCAGGCCCCTGGCAATCCTGGGACTGGAGCCCCCAGCCTCCCACTCTAGGCCCCAGCCTAGGAGGCCTTTCCCCCCATGAGCTGCCTTACCTGGGAACTGGAGGTGATGACACCCTTCTCATGGCCAACAATGTGAAATGAGGGATGCGAAGTGACCAGCTCTGGGGCCTGTGCTGAGCTGACACACACCATCCCTGTTCCTCTCAGCATACCTGTGAAACAAGCCAGGGGAGGGAGTGACTGGACCCAAGTTCCATGGCCCCTGCCAAGAAGAGCCCAGCACTGGCCCTGGGGGTAGATCCAACAGCTGTGTGGATGGGGGTGGAAAGACAGCCGAGGCAACCAGGGGGCAGAGGACCGCTGAGCTCCAAGCCCCTTGGCCATCAGTGCAGTCCTGGAGGGAGACGCTCTCCCAGGACACTGAGCACCCCTTGGTGGGCCCAGGCCAGCCTATCATAGGCTGTGGAATCAGAAAGTGGTGGGCCTCAGCTATGGCTGGCACAGGGTTAAGGGTGGAGGAAGTGGCTGAGGCTGCACGGGAGCTAGAGTGGGGCAGGCTCTGGGGATGCCAGGGTCTGGGGCCCCAGGGGCAGGGCTGAGGCTGAAGGAGACGCAGGAAGCCCAGGCCAGGCTGGGCCAGGAACAGGCAGGGTAGAGAGGGGGCTGCAGAAGGGGCTGAGCTCACTCAGGCAACCCGGAGCTCAGAGCCGAGGGTGAGCGTTTCCACTCCTCCCCCCGCAGCCACTGCTCCCTGACTGCTCTGTACATCCTTTCTCTCTCCCCTCTTCTCCCATTCAGCCTGCCACAGCTGGGCCAGACTGGCACAGTGACGGGAGGTGCAGAGTAGGGGCTCCATGAATTTTGCTGCACAAATAGAGGCCTCTGTGACCTGGGAAGTGCTGGAAGGGAGAGGAGAACTGCCCAAGGAGAAGAGGCCTCCATGAGGGCAGGTGGCACCCACAGTGGCCTGGCACCATTGCCACCTTCCCCTCCTGGGGGAGCTCGGTGCCTTGAGGACCCTGTTTAAGTGAGGGCTCAATGGAAGTAGAAGAGGGGGAGCAGCCAGGGAGGAGGAGTTGCCTGAGGAGCACCGGGAAAAGGCAGGCAGTGTCCTCCGATGCCAGGCTGGGATCCCTCAGCGTTCCCTGGTCAGCATCATGGGTACCCAGTGAAGACGGGGTGGAAACCGCTGCACCCAGGGTGCTCTCCTTCCTGCCTGCCCCAGGCCTGACAGTCCCCCCTCCTCCAAGCCCTGCTCACGCTGCCCCTTCTGTATTTGCTGGACAAATACAGAAACAGGAAACGGGGGAACCTCAGAGGTGAAGTGACCTCCTCTCCTGCCCCCTGCACGGAGAGAGTAGAGGAGCCTTGGCAGCAGGAGGCCAGCTCACTGACAGCCAGGAAGGGGAAGCGAAGCTTTTTATAACTGAGGATAATTAATTGGTTGTTGTCTGTGACTCATTACTCTAATACTACCAATTAAGGACCTGATAGGACAGAAGACTGTTCTCAGGCTGTCCCCACTGGGTCCCCTGAAGACTGTCTGCGGGAGTCAGCACAGTGGCAAAACCAGCTTCCCTGCAGCCGGAGGGATATATGTCAGATACCTGAAGGAACTTCCCAGTCAGAGACTCTGAAAAAGCAGATTACAGTGGTCAGCTCTCTTGCACTTCAACAGTACATTTGCCTTTTGAAGGCTGTTATAATCTTAATTGATCCCCTCCAGCTTTCAGACGGGGCTCCAAGAAGAGTGATTTATTCAAGCTTAGGGATGAAAGGCACAGTCTGCGCTGCCCCCTGCTTAGACCCCTGGCCTGTGTCCTCTACCCTGTTCCACAACAAATAGTCTTATCTGGGATGCACGGGTTACTTATTCAATGAAAAGACCTGGTACCTGTTCTGCGGTCTGATAGGTGCATCAGACCTGGATCTCCCCTCCTTTGTGGGGCTCTCAGACTGTCAGGGAGCAGACACAAACCAACACTGCCAGACCACCCCGCTGACCATTGGTGACCATCGCTGAGTCCCTGGAGAGTTCCTGAGCTGCAGCTGAGTCAGCCCCAGCTCACCAGAGTAGGGAGTGTCTAGGGCTGTGCTGAGCAGCCTGGACTTCAGCCTGGCTGGTGAGCACCCAGTACCACTGTGGATGAACCAGGGAGGGTGCACCATGAGTGAGAGTGGGGGAAGAAAGCAAGGGGGCTGGGCTTGGGCTGTGGGGTACTTGAGGGTATAGGTAAGGGGAGGGATCCAGAGACCCCTAGAAGGTATGGTTAAGAGACTGAGGGAAAGGAGCCTCCGAGCATGACTCCCATCACCCCCTGATTGCAGCCTGCGTAGAAGAAGGCCATTTCTAGAGTGTGGAAACCACGCTGTGCCCTGGGCGGGGGCAGGGGGGGGGTGCCAATGGGTGGAAGTGAACCTCCCCCACCCCACTGCCCCCTCCCATGGTGAGACATGAGGGGTCCCTCCTGCCTCTGTAGAGAAATCCACTTCACATCCTTCCCTCACCCCTCCACGCCAGTCACCCAGCTTCTCCCTATAATTCACCCTATTCCTGGATAACAGCACCTTGTCTGGTTCCTGCCCTTCCCCCTGCCTAGAATGTGATCCTGTCTCCTCTCTGCCTCTTAACTCATGGCAAATGCTCCCAACACCTTCTACCAAAATCAAACCAGCTTTCCTTCCTCTCCCTCCCCTCCTTCCAGTCTCTCTTCCCTGGACTCCCACAGCACCTTGAGCCTGTGCTGGCCCTGAGGCCTGTGATTCTCTGTCTCCTGCTGGCTTGTTTTGGGGCCAGGACCTAGGCCTGCTCCTTCTTGGTTTGCTGAGGGAATGATTGGAAGGACGGCAGGGCTAGACAGATGAACCGCAAATAAGGAAGCTGGTCAGGGAGTGTGCCTGCCGTCTCGCAGTGGGGAGAGGGTCCTGCGAGTTCTCTGGTGTCGGGTGGTCTGGAGAAGGCAGGCACCTGTGTGGACAGGTGCTCACTGCATTCCTGACCTGCTTCCCAGCCCCTGGCTGAGGTTGGCAGTGGAGGGTGCTGACTCAGCAGTGAGACTTTCCAGGTCACCCTTGGAGCTGGAATTGGGCTCTACAGGTGGGCAAGAGGGAGTGGGAAAGGAGTTTCCCAGCTGGCCACCAGTTCCCTGTCCTACCAGCCATGTGGGTGTGTGTCCAGGATGTGGATGCACTCAAGAACCAGGGCGGCTTGGTGATGAAACCATCTTGAGGTGGATTCTAGCAGGTGATTGGATTCAGCCAGATGCAACTAGGTGCTGCTGGCCAAGGAAGCTGAGCCTGATCTCTGCTCTGCCTCTCTACCTGGGACTGATTTGGGCAAGGTCTAGACCCTCTGGGGCCTCAACTTGCTTGCAGGTTAAAATCCAGTGGTACAAATCCATGCCCCTGGGGGTCCAATTAGATAACTGATGTGGCTGTGTCTCTGGTCTTGGATGAGGAGAGACTATCTTCCAGCTGTGGGGATGACCCACCCTCCCTACAAACTCTCGAGGATGTCATTCTCTTCTCTGGTGCTGTGGAAAAAGGGACCCAGGAGGGGTGAAGGAGGAGCTCTGGGTTTTATTCCCCCACTGAAATGGGGTCATAGCAGCCATGCAAGGTTGCAATGAGGAGAAGATGGAGATGATACTCCACTGGGAGCTGAGGGTCTATGGCTGCCATAAAGCTATGTTGTCATCGGCCTTTGGAACCCCACATCCCACTTAGCTTCTCTCAGAACGGTACTGGCAGCACCTGTCATGGCTTCACCACACCCAGGGGAAGTGGCTTGTGGCTGATCCTCCATGAACGTGCTGTTAGGGAGAATGGACGGGAATCAGCGGGGCTGCATCTCCCACCCTGGGACCTAGGCAGAGCCCTCTGAAGCTCTCTGGGTGGTCCTCCCTTGAAGCCCCTTCCTGGCTCTTCTGTGCTGTGCATGTCTCCCAGGGGCTGATGCAACCCAAGGGAAGGGTGGGGAGGGACCAGAGCTCCTGGCTGGGCTTGGTTTCATCCTGCTTGGTGAACTGTTCTACATGCACCCCAGCAGAAGCTAGGGCAGACAGAGGCCTAATTGCCTGGCATTCTGTAGCCCCGAGAAATAAATCCAGCCTCTTAGGTTTCCAGGAGCTGGCTGGGGGGTGGGGATTCTAATAATCCCTTTCCCAGCTTGGCCCTGATGCTGCAATATAGCTCCAACCTGCCTGGGCTGCCCCCTCCCGCAAATCTCCTAGGTCAGGGCCAGGGCAATCCTGCCAGAGCCTGCCCCCATCTTCCCTTCCACGAGCTCCCTGCACCTTCCCAGCTGGCATTTCCCAGTCCTTTCCCTTATATCTGTTCCCACGTTTGCAATTTGGTGAGCATGAAACAGTCTGACAGTCGGAGGAGCTGGGGTGCCCCAGATTTGGCCTGCATGTGGGCAGACTCAGAGTGTCGGCACAGCACTCCTCGAGCTCTGTTTCCCAGTCCCTCAGCATTGCTGGGAGCTGGGACCACTGGGAAGCCCTGGGGCTGGCTCAGCAGAGAGAGAAGGAGCTGAACCAGGCAGAGCCTGCTTGCAGAGGCGGGACCTCAGGACAGGCAGGGGGCAAACCTAGACACAATCTCTAGACCTCCTCGAATTTACCGTGTGGAAAACTAATGTGGTTGTTATCCCAAGCATTGCCATGGTGTAGGGACAGCTGAACATCCATGTGAGGAGAGTAAAATTAGATCCCTGCCCCTTACCTCACACTAAGATACATTCCAGATGGATTAAATGTATCTTTTGCCTGGCGCAGCATCTCATGCCAGTGATTCAGGAGGCCGAGGCAGGAGGGTCACAAGCTTTAGGCCAGCCAGGGCAACTTAGTGAGACCCTGTCTCAACATTTTTAAAAATAATAATAATAAAAATAAAAAGAACTGGGGATGTAGCTCAGTGGTAGAGCACCCCTGGGTTCAGTCCCCAGTACCAACAGAATTAAACAAAGAGGGCCTCTGCACCCCTAAGCAGCCTTACTTGTGCCATTCTCACTTTTCCCCAGGATTGGAGTCACCTGTTTTCTGCTCAGTCACCACTGCAGGTTGCTCAGGGTGGCCTGATTTATCTCTAAGTAGCCAAAGCCCATCAGGCTGGCCCAGAGAGGGCTCGGTGCGTTTGGAATGAGTGGAGAGAATGGTGGGGGGAGATGGCGGGGAGTGTTGAGCTTTGGCTTGGTGTGGGGGTGAGGCAGGGGTCTACTTGGATTTTCTACCAAGTACACAATCATGTGTCCCAACATCATCTACTGAATTTTCTCCCATTTCTGCACTAATTTACTGAGGTACTAATCCATGTTTCCAGGCTGTTCTACTTTGGGATCTCAGTTTCTCCATTTCTTCTTTGGACCTTCAGGGGATGTGGCAAGATGATGAAATCTTCTGAAATCTTGTCTAACTCTGAAATTCCAGGGTCTCCCTAGCACTGACTGTGACTTGCAGAGTGACCTTGGGCAAGGCCCTGACCCTCTGAGCTTATTTCCTCTGTGGCCAGACAAGGATAATTACATGTCCTGCTGCTCCTTGTTGCTTTGAGACAGTTGGGGATGGTGGAGGCACCCAGACATGGGTGTGAATTTTGGCTGTACCCATCACATTTGTCCTTGGTGACCTTGGACCAGTTGCTTCCCCTCTCCGGGCCTCAGTTTCCTCAAACGTTATTACCTGCTTTTGCAGAACTTTGGGAGGAAGAGATGGAGAATGCCACCCCCCTTTGCTGTGAAGAGCTCATGTGGGCTCTGTCCCCCACAGGCAAGGGTGCAGGCTGGGAGAGGCACAGCAAGGCTACAGGCCAGGGCCTCCTTCTTCCTTCCTCAGTGCTGGCCTGACCTGCGTCTGGCTGCCCATAGCACCCACCCCGGCTGGGGGCAGGTTATCAGGCTTGCTGTCCTCAGCAGCAGGGGGAAAACTTTGGTGTAGAGCAGGCAGGGGGAGGGAGAAGACTCGATCACCGTCTTCACATAATTAAAGGGCTGTCAGACGCCAAATGATAATTATAGGAACGATGGAGGATCTGGCGATGCACAGCTTACATCTGTAATAGCTGGGCCCGGCCGCCCTCCTGTGAGGTGGTGGTGATGTCATCACTGTGAACAGAGGAGGAAGCTGAGGTTTGAGGTGCTGAGTGCTTGGCCCACAGCCACACAGCCAGTGGGAAGAAGGGCCCAGATTAAAGCCCAGCTCTGTGTTGTAGTCCTCCATGCCTTGGCCATTTGACTCAAGTATTTCTTGTCCTTTTGGCTGGATTTGTTGTCTGTGGTATCAGAGACCCACAGGAGCTGG
Source organism: Geosciurus inauris (assembly GCA_004024805.1). Classification (NCBI taxonomy): domain Eukaryota; kingdom Metazoa; phylum Chordata; class Mammalia; order Rodentia; family Sciuridae; genus Geosciurus; species Geosciurus inauris. The sequence goes on along the minus strand of PVHX01000870.1, from coordinate 81,837 downwards.
CAGGCTTGAGCTCTACTCAGGGCAGGGAGGAGGCAAGGGAAATGATCCCTCTGCCCAGCCAGGGCCCAATGCCTCACGTGAGCCCTCACAGCTCTGCACAGCAAGCCAGTGCTGCTGTCCCAGTTCCAAGAGCAGGAAGCTGAGGCTCAGAGAAGATGAACATCTTCCCCAAGGTCATCCAGCCCTGGATTCAAACCCAATGTTGCTGGGCTCCCAAGTCCCCCTCCTCCTGTCAGGCTGGGAGTCTTAGAAGTAAGAGCTTTTGGTCAGAGGACCAGACTGCCTCCCAAAGGAGCTCCATCCCTGGAGCTACTGGAGCAGGAGTAGGCTGAGCTCCCATCCCCGAGGCTGCAGAGAGTCTCTGGCCTGAGGTGGGTACAGGCAGGGGAACAGCATTGAGCAGGACAGCATTGGCTCTGAGTGTCTGTGATTCTAAGAGTCTGTGATGTTGCCAGGGTGGACCTGGCAGCTCCTGTCCCGGCTCTGTCTGGACCACAGAGTTCAGGCTGTAGGTTCCATTTGGGGTTTCGGGGGAGGTGCTGTATTCCCTACAGTGTCCCCAGCAGTGGCAGGGCAGCTGTGTGCATTCTGGCCTGGAACAGCAGTACAGAGCAGGCAGGAGCCCATAGTGAGTGACAGCCAGCAGTGGCAGGGCTGTCCCACCCCAGCAACAGTGCCCATGTTTCCTGCATAGGGTTGGGGTCTGCCACTGCAGTTGAGCTCAGTGACCACATGAGCCTCGCTGCTAATAAGCTCCTTTTGCTTGTTATAATGCAGAGGACTCTGGAGTGGGAGAGACAGAGACAAGGAGGGGTGAGGAGAGGATGTGACTATCAGCAGGAGGCAGGGTGGAGGAGCAATGGCCTTCCGTAAACTGGTCCACTGTGGCCAAGATTGTGATGGAGGGTCTCATCTCCTGGAGGATCAGGGCAAGGATGGGAAGAGGTGAGGCAGTGACATGGACTGAATGCCAGCAGCCTCTGGGAGTAGGGCCTCCAGGATTCCCTAACACAGCCACTGGGCCTCAGCCTCGTCCCCTGGGAGCAGGGCTGCAGCATCCTACCCACCCACGCCCAGGGGCACTCTCCTGCCACAGCTGCATTCCTCCTGGCTGGCCCCATGCAGCAGCCTCCAGCACATTCCTGCTATGGCCTGGGTGAGCTCAGGAATTGCTGACCCCATGAAGGAGCTGCTCCCTTAGCTCTGCCTGGCTCAGCCTTTATCCTGCTCCCTGGCTGCTGCCAGGGCTGTCTCTAAAAGGAAAGAGAGAAGGCTTGTGTCATGGGAGTTCCTGCCCTTGGTTCCCTGGGCCCCTGGCCTGAGCATAAGTCTGGGGCTTGAATGATGGCCTTATTCTTCAGTGGCCCTGAGCATGCCTGTGGCACAGTCCCTTCTTCAGTTCCTCCCACCATATCTTGTGCCCCAGCACGATACTGGGCCCAGGGGACCCAGAGATATCTCAGGCCATCCCTGCCCCGAAGGAATCCAAAGTCCAGTGAAGTGACCTTTATTATGTACATACTGTATGCCACTTGAAGTACACCAGCTCATTTAATAGCACCTATCTATGATAGGAGTTACCCTTCCCATTTTATAGGTGAAAAATCCAAGGCTCAGAGGCTAAATGACTGGCCCAAGTGGTAGAGCCTGGCCTTTAGAGGTCATGCCCTTTCCACAATGATGCTGTTTAGGGTCAAGTTGGTAGGTACCAAGAGTCAGCAGAATGCTCAGGGAAGGCAGGTCTTTGGGAGCGGGAGAGAACAGAGTTTGGGCCCAGGGCAGAGCCCGGAGAGAGGGAAGGGTGAAGCCAAGCTGCACCTGGGATGGCCATATGGGGTCCCATAGAGTAATGGTGGGTTTAGGGGGCCAGTTCAGGACTGCCTCTGTCAAGACCCCAGGGTTTCCCACTCCTCCTCCACTTGGTGACCTCTCTGACTTCCACTCGCCCACATTGAGCCGTTGTGCAAATAAACAAAAGCCGCCCCTTCTGCCACTTGGCTGCCATCTGTGAAAAATTGTCATTGTGAACCTGCTCCTGTATGGAAACCACAGTGCGTGTGGCGCTTCTTGGCATGGGATGGAGCACAACTCACTCAGCCGTGTGCAGGGGTCCGTCTCTGAGCCTCAGAGTGCTGGAGACACACCCCCTAAATAAATCACTGCTGGCACTGTGCAGGCTGTGGGAAATGGGGAGGCAGTGAAATGCCATCCCTCTGGCGTGGCGGTGGCCTCAGGAGGCCAGTTGGGGCAGTGATCCCTGCTGCCATCCTCCAGGAGCAGGGCCAGATTGGCTTGTTAATGGTAGAGTGGGCACAGGCCTTTTTCTTCCATAATGCACCCTGACAAGGACCATTAGTGCCATTTGGAACCTCTTTATCAGTGGAGTTGCACACGGGCCACTTCCTCCTGTCCCTGTCTTCCAACCCCTGCCATGCAGTTTTTTCCTCTGATTGTTCTCAGTGCATCCCCCCTCCCTCTACTGCATGGGGCTCTTCATCCCCTTGCACATGCTCCCTGTAGCCAGCTGGCCTCCAGCTCTGGCTCCCAGGGGTTTAATTCCCAGACTCCTCAGCCCCCATTCAAGCCCCTGTCCTATAAATGGAGTTCCTGGTGCCTTGTTGCTGAGGCCCTGTCCTCCTCCTTGTCATGCCTGGGTGTCTCACCTACCTATAGGCTCTACTCTTGTCACCCTGGTCAGTTCCTAGGGGCAGAGATGCAGCCTTTCATTCTTGTCCTGTCCTGCCTCAAAGTAAGGATCTGGCCGAGTGGAGCATAGGACCCCTGGGGGCCTCTGGACACCTGCAATGCCTGTGGTCTTCCTGGCTACCTGTCAGTGTTGCCCTGGGTCCTGCATCACACCTTGCTGCCGGATATGTTCCCAGCACCTGCTGCAGGTGCTCTATTATTTCCACCTCCAGGTTACTTTCCCCATCCCAGGCTGAGGTTCCTCGTTACCTGGGGACACTATCAGAGCCTTGGCTGCTGCTCAGAGATACGGAGCTTGCCCCTGCTGCAGTAGAGCAAGCCCAGTAGACAGAGGGGCACCCAGCACTGCCAGCTCAGTCCAGATCTAAGTGCTTCTCTGGAGGGTGAGGCAGGGTGTTCAAGCCCCAGTGAAATCTCTCCTGGGTGAGCATACTCACGTCAGGGTAGGAAAAAGGTATTTCCTCACCTACTAGTTCATTATCAAGTCTTTCTTGAGTTCCTCCACCACCTGGGAATATGAAGACACTCAGCTCCTCAATGTGCTTATGTCCAGAGAGGACAGCCACACACAAAATCATAGACCTGCCAGTTCTGCCGATAGGGAGATGGGTGTGAACATGATGGGGCTCTAGATGGGATTCAGCCTGTAGGACAGAAATGGCCTTGGGGAGGAAGGGCCTCTGCATTGAGGAGGGGAAGGCTGCTTTCCATGGAAGATGTGGCTCTGGTAAAGACGTGGGCTCCACGGAGCCTGCTGGGAACTATGGCAGGTCAGCACATGTGGGGCTGTAGGTACAGAGGTTGGCCTGGACCATCAGGGTCTGCAAAAGAGCTTGAGCAGTGGGGAATTTGAGCTGGGGCATGACATGACCAGAAGGGAGTGAGGCTGGGGTACATGGCCTGTGTCTGGACATGACCCAGACACTAAAGCTGGCCTGAGAGCTGTCAGCTGGGGCCTGCAGGAAATGGGAGCTGTTATGAACAAATAAGAATTTGAGGTAACAACAGAGACTCTTAGAAGGACTAGATCTGAGGTGCCGGGCCAGCCAGGATGAAGGAGGTAGAGGGTGCGGGCTTAGCCCTGGCAGTGTGGGCCAGACCCACGGCCTACCCTCAGGAAGCAGGACTGAGCTACCACCCTTCTCCCCAGACTATCCTAGTGGTTCCCTGACCACGGGCCCTGGTGTTCAATGCCCCCAGGAGAGAACATGGCCTGCTCTGCTTCTAAGCAGGGTTTCTCTGTTCCTAAGCAACAATGGGCTTGCTATCCCTGGAGCTGGGGCTTATGCCAGTCTGTGCACAGGTGGGGCAGACAAAAATGGTCTCCTCTGAGAAGCCGTCCTCACCTAAAGCTGCTAAGAGGACTGGGTTTTAGCATATGGTCACCTTCATCTCTGTTTATGTTCAAGGAAGGGTTAAACAGAGCAGCCTGGTTCTGCACATGACAATGAGTAGTGGTGACTGCTTACCCAGGCATGGGTTACCAACTTGAGTGACTCACCTGGGGGGAGGGGTGACTGCTAGTATGTACCAAGCCACATATGGTCCGGGTAGAGGGCTTCTCCTGCATGCTGGGGAGGCATGGGTGCTTACAATTTGCTGATGGAGAGTGCCCACTGTTTGCCAGCCATTGTTCTGAGTACTTGACCTATATTACCTCATTTAATTCTCAAATAGACCTCATGATATAAGTGCTCTTATGTTCATTTCACAGAGAAAGAAACAGGCACAGAGAGGTTGAGTAACATGCCCAAGGTTAGTTACACAGCTTGTAAATGGCAGACAGGGATTTGAAGTCCCAGGCAGTCTGGCTCCAGATGCTGTATTTAAGGCTTCCACTGAGGTGTCCCTGGGCAGCAAAGGATGGTGATTTTCTGGACCATGAGAGAACGGTTCCTCTCCGTGCACCTTCCTACTCAGGCATAATGCTGATGGAATGGAGGCAGATTCCATCTCCATCCTGATGGAACCATGTCATCTGGGAAATGGTCACTTGAGCAGATCAGGTGCAAAGAGTACAAGTTTAAAAACAGAGGGATGCTGCCAGTTGTACACCTGTAATCCCAGTGATTTGGGGGCTGAGGCAGTAGGAACACAAGTTCAAGGCCAGCCTCAGCAACTTAGTTTGGCCCTAAGCAACTCAGTGAGACCTTGTCTCAACATTAAAAAATAAATAAATAAAAGGGCTAGGGATGTGGCTCAGTAGTAAACTCCCCTGGGTTCAATCCCCAGTACCAACAAACAACCAAAACCAGAGGGACTCCGTTGCTGTGGAGCACAGAGAGGGTGTGAGAGTGCTTGGGCAGAGCCCAGGAAGGCTTTCCAGAGAAGGGAACATTTGGACTGATTCAAAAGGTGAACAGGAATTTTGGCAGAACAAGCTCAAGGACAGTGGCCTTTCCTGGCTGAAGGAACTGGTTGTGGGTAAAGGTTGAGGGGTCAGGGGGCCACACACAGAGGGGACTGGTTGGAACCATAGCCCTGAGCTGGCTGCCATGTTCAGGAGGGGTCAGGGCAGTGAGGAGATTGGCAAGGGCCAGGTGGTGCCCAGGTGAAGGAAGGGATGCCTCCACCGCTCTGTGCCCTCGAGGGGAAGTGGTCTCTGTTCCCTCATTACATGGACCTCCCCGAAAAGGCTACTGATTTATTTGATGACCTTGGCAGTCATCGCCCCCTTATACAGGATGTTCCTAGCCTGTGCTTCTGAGACCAGGGTATTGATAAAAGCAAGGAGGAATAAGGCACAGGCAGAAGACCTCTGGAAGCAGCAGTGGTGATCAGTACACCCTCCAGCCCCACCCTGGACTGGAGACAAGACAGCCTGGCCAGGCCCTGAAGCATCAGTACCCAGAGGAGGAGGCTGAACCCTGTACTTACTACTTAAGCCTAGAGACTGGCGCCCTGGTCCTTAATCCTTTGCTAACTTGCTGTGTGACTTGGATAAATCACGTGGCCTTTCTGGGCTTCAGTGCTTTTATCAGTAGCATGGGGTGGACGTGGAGGAGTACCTGCTTTGTAGGCATGTGTGAGGACAAAAGAAGTGAGGTATTTGACTTCACAAACTGCAAGTCACTGGCCAGTGTGAAGGCTTTAGGGCAGACGACACTTTGCTCCTGGCCATTGCCAGAATAGGGGACGAATACATGCTGACCTTAGTCTGCAGCTCAAAGACCACAGCTCTGAGGTAGACCCTGCCCCTGCTCCTGGCTCCCCTCTCATTTGTGACTTTGGTCCCTGTGACGTGGGACAGGCCACTTCCCCTCTCAGCCTTCATTCCTCACCAGTACCAAGAGGACACCCATCCTGCCCAGCAGGATTTGCACTTGACCTCTCTCCTCTGCCCTTTCAGTGGGAACGCCTCTGGTTCCTGCTCCTCACCTTCACCTTTGGCCTCACGCTCACCTGGCTGTACTTCTGGTGGGAAGTCCATAATGACTACGACGAATTCAACTGGTGAGTTGGGGCTGGGTCCTACAGGCTACAGTTTGATTCTCTCTCCCAGATTGGTTCTGGGAGCTCTGACACCAGTTCTTCCTGTGACCTCAAGCAAGGCCCACCCCACGAGCCTCTGTCCTGCCCACCTGCAGGGCCTCAGTGAGGTTGGGAGAGAAGGGGGTGGCAGTGTACATCACAGTCTGGCAAGAAAGATGAGGAGAAAAGGAGATTCCCTAGCTGGGCGTGGTGGCACACGCCTGTATTCCCAGCACTTAGGGAGGCTGAGACAGGAGAATCGTTAAGTTCAAAGCCAGCCTCAGCAACGGCCAGGCGCTAAGCAACTCAGTGAGACCCTGTCTCTACATAAAACACAAAATAGGGCTAGGGATGTGGCTCAGTGGTCAAGTACCGCTGAGTTCAATCCCTGGTACCAAAAAAAAAAAAAAAGAGATCCCTGCCCTGAGGGCAATCCTACTGGGACTTTGGGAGGGCACAGGAACAGGCCTCAAGGATGGCTGGGACTGAGCCCATGGAACCTCAATGCTGGTCTTCAGACCTTTGGTGTTTGTGTGGGTGACTACCTGCATGACCTGCCTGAGGAGGCACGAGGGGCACCCAAAAGAACAAAGGAGGGGGCTGAGGTTGTGGCTCAGTGGCAGAGCGCTTGCCTCACACGTGTGAAGCACTGGATTTGATCCTCAGCACCACATAAAAATAAGTGAACAAAATAAAGACACTGTGTCCATGTATAACTAAAAAATAAATAAATAAAAAAGAAGAACAAAGGAGGCAGGAGCTGAAGCACATGATACAAGATACAGGACACTCCTTCCCAGGGCTGTGCCAGTGAAAACAGCAGCGGAAGATGGGCACAGTACTCAGCCAGGGCCTGGGGCCTCTGATCATCTCCTTTTTAGACAAGAACTCCAAGGCCCAGAGAGGCCAAGCCCTCAGCAGAGGAGGAGCCCCCCAGCGCCAGATCTCCTAACTCTCTAAGCCAGCCCTGGGCATGGCTGGCAATTGTTATGGTCTGGGACAGCTCAGCCTCCTTTATGGGCACCTTGAGTCCAAAGGCAGGGCTGTCTAAGACAGGTACCTGGGTGCAGAAGGGGTACCTGTCTCTTCCTCATCCCCCCTCTCAGTCCTCCCCTGTAAGACTCTGGGTTGTTCTGAAGTAAAATGGGATGATGGGTATGGGAGGCTGCTTCCTGGGAGACCAGGTCTCCAGCTGGAAGGTGCTGTGGTGGGGACTGTGAGGTTCATGGGACTCTGCTTTTGATGGGCCATGTTTCCAGGATTCTGTAGGATCTGAGACTTCATCCACTTGACTGTGGAGTCTGAGTGTCCCCTTTCCTCTGCACAGCACCAGCCTGTGCCTCTGTTATTAATGAGCACAATAAAGAACATGCTGCAGTCTCACTCCTTTTCCACAGCAGCCCAGAAAGATGAGCCAGAGACCCAGCTGCATCCCAGAGGTGGCCTCTGGTCTTTATTAAATTCCATAAATCAATTATTCATCTGCTCAGGTATCCAAAGCATGAGTACTGTTGTGAAAAATGGGAACATTTCCTGCTGGGCCTCAATGGCAGACCCTAGACAGTTCTGCTGAACTAGAAGACCAGGAATATATCAAGCACAGATAGGGAAACTGAGGCCCAAAGAAGGATGGGACTCATTCATGATCATCTGACCTGTCAGTGACAAAAACACATATTTGAGGACAGTCTGAGGAGACATATCCAGAGGGATTAAAAAGCCCTTGCAGGGTCACACAGTGAGATGCAGATGGATCTGGGATGGAACTTGAGCCTAACTGACTATATGATGATGTCCACAGAGCCATCCACTCAGAGCTCCCTGTCTCCGGGAGACTCAGCAGAGGATACATGCCTGCCTTGTTGGGAGACTGCAAGGAAAGGCCTGCCTGGGAGCTGCAGCTCCTTCGCTGTCACCTCTGTGTCTTGGAGGCCGGGTACCAAGGTTCAGGAGATCCTGACCCAGTCCTCATAGTCTCAAGGTCCTTTAGTGTTGGTTCATGTAATAAGTTGTGAGCAAGACACAAGGACGTCAGTGCTCGACTGTGGTGTCCTGGAGAGCCCCCTGCCCAAAGTGATTGAATTTGAGAGACACATGAGACCAGAACATCTTCCAGGAGTAGTTACCAGAGGAAGCCCTGCTTGTTTCCCCAGCTGAGCAGCAAGATGACTGTGCTCATGATCTTCCAGGTAGTAGGTTTTCTCCTGGACTCAGAGAGTAAAGGCCAGGGAGGGGACAGGAAAGGGAAGATGCCCCATGGGCTACTCCTGGTGTCCCCTCCCAGCCCCCTTCCAAGGCCCAAGGTGGCGGCAGGCTGAACCGGTCTGGTGATGGTGCTGGTTTTCTAATAACCCTAAACAAGTTGCTGCCTCCTCTGGGCCTCAGCTCTCCTAGTTGTCCAGTGAGGATGTGAGCAGTCCCATCATTCTGGAGAGCAGCTAGCTGTCGAGAGCCTTAAGAAGCTCATTCCCTTGACCCTGTAATTCTTCTGGTGGGGATCTATACTAAGGGCATAACCAGAAATACAGAAAGATATGCACATTTTTTTTTCATTTTTGTGTTAATTTGTAATAGTGAATCACTGGAAACTATGAAGTGCCATTCTAGGAAGTTGGCTATATATGGCACATGGATTCAATAGAGGACCACATGGCTGTTTTTAAAAATCACATTTCCTCAGGATTTTTGCAGACATCAGTAAATGCTGTGCTAAGAAGAGTCTGTTGAGTGCTTGCCATGCGCCTCGCCTCACTTCATCCTCTCAAAACCCTCCAAAGGGCATGCTGGGGACTAAGGCTCAGAGAAGTCAGGGATTGCATTTGATCAGCTCTGAGACCCCATATTTTCACATTTTAACACTGGAGGTGAATGTCACAGCCAATGGCAGAGAAGCCTGTCACCTCAAGGTCCCATATGCCCATAAGAGGCAGAATGGGAACTGGAACCAGCATGTCCACCACACCCAAAGCCTCCTGCTGACGGTTCTCCTGTGTGCACAGGGCCCAGCTTTGCTGTTCAAATATCTTGGTGTGGGGGACCCACAGGGAGAAAATCCTGCAATCTTGGTAACCGTTAGTTCTGGACAGTAGAATTCTGGGGAATTGTTCTTTATGCTTCTTGGTCCCCCTTGATGGACACCTGGGGACCAAGAAGATAAAGAGCATTAGTTATGTTCTAATGAGGGAAATGCTGAGTGCTACTATAGGGTGGGCAGGGCCTGGTTGCTGAACCAGTCTGTGATCTACTCAGCTGTGGCTGTGTGAGAACCAAGATCATCTTGGTTCCTGAGCCAGAGAGTGGCCCTGTGGAAGTCTGACCCCTGCCCCATCTCCTCCCGGCAGGTACCTCTACAACCGCATGGGCTACTGGAGTGACTGGTCTGTGCCCATCCTCGTGACCACAGCTGCTGCCTTCACATACATCGCAGGCCTCCTGGTACATAGGGCTGTCTGAGGGCTGGTGACCTTGCTTCCAGTGGGCAGGAACACTTGGTTGGTGCTAGGCCTGCCTTGGTTTAAAGGGGGAAGCTGGCTTTGCCCAGGGTCCCTCAGGTAGCTGTGCCTCTGAGGCCTGGGTCCCTCAAGGAGAAAGGTCATCTGTTTTGCCAATCTCTTTCAGCTGCCCATCCTAGAATGTCTGCCCTCCCTGGCCCTCTGCCCGAGCCCAGTGAGAGCCACCCTGCTATCCACTGGAGACTTCTTCCAAGAACTCTGCTTTGGGTTCCTGCTCCCAGTGTCCTACTGATAGAGATTCATATGGACCCCATTTGGTCTGGGGGTTCTTAGGGCCAGAACTCAAATCTGTTTCAGAATCCTAGGGCCTGGTACTCCCAAAATATTTGATGAATTAAGTTGGGCAATCCAAGTGCAGCAGGGCCCGGTGGCTGTTTCAGGGAAAAATCCAAGAGGAGGAGCCTGAAGGCCTAGAATAATCTGGAAGGAGGCCAGGCTTGGGCAGGGCTAGGTTGGGCATTCCCACTGCCTGTAGGAAGGGTTTGCTGACTGCCGTGGGTCAGGCCAGGTCATGCACCAGCCTAACTGCCCCCCTTTGGGCCTCTCCTCAGGTGCTGGCACTATGTCACATTGCCGTGGGGCAGCAGATGAACCTGCACTGGCTGCACAAGGTAAGGCTGCCTCTGCTAGGCCAGGAGGGGTGTGGGGGCAGGGAGGCTGGAGGCCACAGCAGCAGAAGAAAAGCCAGGGCCCGCCATTCCTGCCCTGGATCACAGCTGTAATGGCCCCACTGGCTCCCATAGAGCCCTTGCTCGGGTCAGGCAGGATTCCCCTCTGGCCCTCCTCTCATGCATCCCTCACAGGGAACCTAGGAGGTAGCACTGACATCATCCCATTTCCCAGTTGGAAGAAATGAGGTTCAGAGAGGTTAAGTCACTTGCCCAATGTCTCCCACTTTGTAAGTGGAAGGTCCAGGGTTCTAGCCCTCCTGCCTCAGGTTGATCCAGCAGGGTCACAGCTCATATCACAGCCCGGCCCACCTGCTGACTGTGCCTCAGGTCTCACTCATTCTTCAGTGAGCTCTTTATAAAACCCTGGTCAGGTGATGTCATTTCCATCACTCCCAGGACTCCCAGGATGACCCAAACCCAGCTGCCCAGCCAATGTCTCCGTGCTCCCAACCTGGGATGGTCACCCTCAGCTCCTGCTGCTGAGACATCTCTGACCCTCCAGCCCTCCCAGCCTGCCTTTTCTCTGCTTTTACCCCATTGCTCACTGTCTCTTGACTCCTTCCTTGTTACTGGTCCCTACACACCCAGCCTTCTGTCCCAGGGCTCCCCAGACCCTCTGATCTCCCCTGCTGCACTTCTGAACTTCCATGTTGTCAATTTCCATCTGGCTCGCCAACCCCAACCCTTTCCTTGGTGCTGCCTATAGGTCTGGTGCTCCTTGCAGGCTAGAATTGGCATTGACCATCTCCTCACCCCAGTGCCCCACTCAGGGCTGGACCCAGAGCAGGCAGGCTTCACATCACCCAGAACCTTTGCCAGCTCATCACACATGCAATTCCATGGGTTTGTGATGCCCACTCTGCCTGAGCAGGTGTGCAGGTGTGGTGCAAACCTGATCGAGACAGAGCTGCTGGGCTGTGGAGGAAAGGTTAGGTCATCTCTTCCCAGAGCCTGGCTCAGAGTGAGCACACCATTTACGAAGGGGCAGAAATATCCAGAAGCAACCATGAGCCCATGAGATGGGTCCAGAGTGACTCCAAGTAAAAGGGCTCACTTCTAGCTAGAAGGGAGACCAGGAAGAGGAAGAGAAAGAGAGCCCATGAGGTGGGCCTGTGAGGGGGAAGGGGGGTCAAGGTTGGTTAATGACAGGGTCTGGATCAGCAGCTATACCTGGAGTATAGCTGAAGTCTTGCAGGGGTTAAGAGCAGTGAGCAGCCCCTGGTCCTGTCCCAACTTTCTGAGGCTGGTGACTGTATCCGGAGCTTTCCTCTGAGCTTCTGCAGCCCCCTCTGTGAGGCACTTTCTTCTCCTGGCTGCAAAACTGACACTTGAAAGAACTGTACCAGCTGGCACCCTGGGTGGGGCTAGCACATGCTGTGGTCACCTCCTGAGGCCAAGCCTACCTCTCAGCAGGACAGGTCACATCTGCTTGATCCTAGCGGAGAGGGCTATAGAGCCACTGAGCCAGCCGGAGGTAGCAGATCAATGCTACCTCTGGGGGCCTGGCATCCCTTCCTCACCCTCTGCCCTTCCACCCTGTGTGGTGGGAGCTTGGCATGAGGAGGAGCCTTCCAGGGACTGCCTCACCATGGGAAGGGGGTTCCCAGGGCTCAGGGCTTTTGAGCAGGTGCTGGAAGTTTTACATATGTATTCTGTTTTCCTGATTCTGTCATTGTATTCTAAGGAAACAGTTGTTTTGTTTTAATTTATTTTTGACCACATAATGCATTGATGTGTTTCAAAACTGGTGACACAAAAAAGTATACAATGAAAATTTCTTTACTCTCTTTCCAGAGATATTTTAAACAGAAATATAAATATATATTTCATTTTTTATATATATTTTTGTTGTCAATGGACTTTATTTATTTATATGTGGTGCTGAGAATTGAATCCAGTGCCTCACGCATGCCAGGCAAGTGCTCTACCACTGAGCCACAACCCCAGGCCTATATTTCATTTTTATTTCTCTTTAAACACAATACCCTCTGCCCTGCCTCTTAACAACATGCTTGGCACTCCTCTTAGGGACATTAAGAATAGACCTTTGGTGCCATCACTTTCTCCTGCTCCCTGCTCTGTGCATTCCCATGTTCTCTAGGTATCCAAGCCAGGCCTGTGTTGATGGCCCCAGTTCCTATCCCAGTTGCTTTCAGTCCACAGCCCAGACAGTGTGGCGGTGACCTGGGAGAGGAATTTCTGTGTAAAGAATGTCTACTTTCATAATCTTAATCTTGCCAAATGGCCTGCTTGCCAAGTGCCATTAATTCATGCTTTCTTGGCAATGTATGGCCAGGCCTTTTAAAACACCTCTATCCACAGATGTTAGCTGATTTCTTAACCTTTGCAGATCCGATTGGCGAAAAATGGTACCTACCTATAATTTGCATTTCCCTTATGATGAGTTAGAGTCAGCATTTTTCAGAAGCTTGAGTTGTGTGTGTTTTCTCTATCTGCTGTCTCTTCATGTCTTTTGCCCTTTTTGGTATGGGATTTGCTTATTATTATTCCTAAGTACTTGGATCTGTCATCTCTTTTTATGGCTCTTGGGTTTTGTGTCAGACTTAGATCTTTCTCACTCCAAGATTATATAAAATTTCTCTGTGGTATCATTTGGTAATTATGTTTTCACTTTTTTTAACATTAAATTTTTTTTATCTTTTTGGAAGTTATTTTGGGGCATGGTGTGATCTTACTTAGTTCTTTTTAGATGGCTTCCCAATGTTCCCAGCTGTCTTCTCTGAGCAAGCCTGCCTTTCCCCTCTAATCTGAGATGCCACTTTGATCATACACCATATATTTTAATGCATTCTGATCTATTTCTGAACTTTTTACTTATTATGTTGATTTGAAGACTAGTTTTTTTTTTTATGATTTTGTTTTGTTTTTGTTTTTGCAACACTGGGATTGAGCCCAGGGCCTTGTGCATGCTAGGCATCTACCACTGAACTGCATCCCTGGCTCTGGTATGTTTTAATCATGGCCTATATATTTTTTTTAATTTATTTATTTTTAGTTATAGGTGAACACAATACCTTCATTTACTTATTTTATGTGGTGCTGAGGATTGAACCCAGTGCCCAACACATGCAAGACAAGCATTCTACCACTGAGCCACAACCCCAGCCCCCATGGCCTATATTTTGAATCTGGGTTTCCCCTGAGTCCTGAGGAAGGAAGGACAGAGGTGCTTGGAACTGGATGGGGAGGGAGCCATCTACTCAACACCTGGTATTGTGAGTGGATCAGGGGTCCCTTGGGGACCTTCCTCCTCCTCCCCAGTCTGCCCAGAATTCCTGTCTCCCAGAACTCCCTCCCAGGGGCCCAGGAGATGCCAGGAAGGTTGAAGTGATCTTGGGGGCTTGGCAGTAAACAAGAGGGCTTTTCCTTGGGATGCCACCTCTGTGAGGTGCCGATGGCAGCTCCTCCTTCCCTAGGCATCTCGTCTTATGGAAGCTCTGCACATGATGCCCTGCTCCCACCTGTCTCCTCCTCCTGCCACAGGGGATTCAGCCTCAGCCTGCAGAGGAGGGGTCTGCCATGACCCAACTTGAGGCCCAGAGAGGACCACTGGGTACTGTATGGCCCCACTGCAGGTGAGGCCAAGCTGAGCTGCTGTGTGTGCCCACAGCCCAGACCCGATCAGTGCCTCTGCTTGCTGACCACTCTGTCTATGCCATTGACACTCCCAGTGAATTCAGGATTTTCTCCAATAGCTGGCTAGGCTCCACAGTTCTACCTGGTGTCCTGCCTCTATGCCTCCAGCTGTGGCTTAAGGAAGGAACATTCATTGAGAACCTCCTATAATGCTAGGCACTGTGTTCGTCATAACAGCACTAACCATTGGCACATAAAATTAGGCACTTAGTGTATGTAGTAGGCACTTTCCACACAGAATTTCATTTCCTCCTCACAATCATCCTGTTCGGTTGCTGTCTTTTAAAATGATCCTACTAACCTCCAGTAAGCATTTCCTTTCGGTGCTAGCATTTCCTAAGTTCTCTTCCCCAAACCCCCTCCAGGTAGGCACTCACTGTCCCCACTTCTCAGCTTAGGCAAGATTTCTGAAGAGCAGAAGAGCCAGGATTTGACCCAAGAGTGTGACTTGGGTGTGGCTCTCACCTTGAGCCAACTGTCTGCCATTGGGACCCCAGAACCCAGAGGCCAGGCACCCCCAAGAGGCCAACCCTTTGTACTTCTGCAGGGCTGGGTCCCAGCACCCAGGCAACACTTTGGAATGAGTGAGTGCAGCCGCCACCCCCTATCGCCATCACAAGCTGTAGCCCCAGCAAGACAGAAATCCAAGACCACTCTCTCAGTCTGTCTCCAGGCTGCCAGCGGGGAGCCATCCTTCCTAGCCAGGTTTAAGGCACAGGGATCACATTGTTGTGAGTTGGTATTATTACCTTAGCTTAAGGACACATCAGAGAGAGGAAGACCCACATTGAATATTCAGCAGTGTCGCTGAGCTTGATGGTTGCCCCTGCAACAACTGTAAAACCCAGAGGTGATCAAATTTTTAATTGTATTAGGATTATGAGGAATCGGTTTTATTGCCTGTATTTCTGCCAACAGTTAGGTATTGTAATGAGATGCTCTCAGAAATGACCCTCTTGGGATGCCAGCTCTCTCCCAAGGCCACAAGGGGGCAGATACATGCCTGGAGCTGACGGCCTGGGTGTGAAGGGAGGGGCTTCCCAGGATGGTTAGGAGCTCCCTGATCCCCCCTCAACTCCCAGCCTCCCCTCAGCAGCCTGAGCTTTGAGAAAGAGCATAGACAGATGAGTTTGTACCTGGCTCCGCCTCTTTGAAGCTGTGAGACCAAGCAAACCCGCTCCCTGTGTGTGAAATGCAGATGACAGGGCCTCACCTGGGGTGTCAGAATACAGTGGAGGACACCCTGAAGAACCCCTGCAGGCAGACCCGGGCACACCTTCTTCCCTTGTCCCAGAGGTGGCATGTCACAATCCATAAAGGCCCTTACCTGTTTGGCTTGTTACTGTTTCTTAGGGGAGGACATATTTTTCCAGGCCAATGGGCTGAAATGACAAGTCTCCAAAGGAAAGTTAACCCCAGGCAAGAATTCAACTTCCCTGCCTGGCAAGGAGTGAAGAGAAGATAGGCTGCTATCTCTGCCCTCAGATCTAGAAATCCGCTCAGCCCTTGCTCAGTTGTTGGAGGTTCTCAGGGTGGTGCTGTCAGGACAAAAGGCCTGGCAGGAGGAGAAAGGCGCGAAGACGTTGCTGAGGGAGAAAAGGGCTTGAGGGAGGCAGGGAGGCAGGGAGGCCAGGCCGCGTGTGGGCCATAAATCTGACAAGTCAAAGAACAACGTGTGGTGGCCCCAGTGGGCTCTGGAGCATGAGGCAGCAGAAGGCCACAGTGGAGGTATGGCCGGGCTGCAGAGCAGGCCTGGCAGCATGGGGGGCCGGATGGGCAGCAAGGTCCAGGGCTCAATGGAGGCTAGCACTGTGGGCTGAGAAGCAGGAAACCTGAGCTTAGTTGAACTTAGTTTAGGGGTTTCAGATGCCATCTATCCTCAAAGATCTCTGTCCCCTGAAGTTGTCCTTGTCCTCCGTCAGAGCCATGCTCCTCACTTTCTGCAGAAGCTGCCAGGAGAGCAGTCCCCTAACACATTAAAAGCTGATGGAGCTGGGAGGCCAGGGCCAGTGAGCCTTGGTGAAGGAGCCTGTGTTTGCTCTGTCAGAAGTACCACTGTGAGCCGGGCGCGGTGGCTCAAGCCTGTAATCCCAGCACTTTGGGAGGCTGAGACAGGAGAATCGCGAGTTCAAAGCCAGCCTCAGCAATGGCGAGGCGCTAAGCAACTCAGTGAGACTCTGTCTCTACATAAAACATACAATAGGGCTGGGGGTGTGGCTCAGTGGTTGAGTGCCCCTGAGTTCAATCCCTGGTACCAAAAAAAAAAAGAAGTACCACTGTGAGCCCAGCCTCGTGCATGGAGCCAGGTCGCACATCAGGCCCTGTGCCTGTGGCCTGCACCAGGCAGTTTCTTCATCTCATCTGCCCTGGATGCCATCTTCCCTCAGATTGCTGGGAGGGCTTGAAGGCTGGATGGTCAGGGAGGCCCCTTTCCAGCCTCCTCTCCACCCTCCCTCTTTCTGACTGTCCCTTCCTTACAGGGTCTGCTTGTCCCTTCCTGCTCTGTATCTGGCTATCCCCTATCTCTGCTTTCCCTGACTGTCCCTCAGCCCAGGCCCTCTCTTTCCCTCTTCCTTCCATTTTGTTTCTTCCACCTCTCTGTTTTCTCCATCTCTCTCCACGTGTCCTTGGGTTCTCCCTCTTCCCTCCCTTTCAGACACCCTGGGGCCCACCACCTGCTCTGACACTGTCTGGTACTTTCTCCTTTTAGATTGGGCTGGTGGTCATCCTGGCCTGCACAGTGGTAGCCATGTCAGCTGTGGCCCAGCTGTGGGAGGACGAATGGGAGGTGCTGCTGATCTCCCTGCAGGTAAGGGTGGTGAAAGGGCTGCTCCATCAGGACACTTGCAACAGGCAGTGCCTTTTTGTCTCCTGTTTCTTCATACCATGGCCCAGAGTTGGGGCAAATTTGATTAGAGTCACACAGCAGGTCAGAGGTGGGGAGGATACTGTAAGCCAGGGTCTCTGGATTCCCAGTGTCCTCAGCAGGCAGACAGGGTTGCCTACCTTGTGGGTTAAAGGTGGGCTATCAGCATGCTGGCAACTCAAAGGCTTGGGCATGTCTGGGAGTCCCAGGGCCCTCCTATCTCTTTCCACACACAGGGCACGGCACCATTTCTGCACATGGGGGCCCTGGCTGCCATCACTGCACTCTCCTGGATCGTGGCCGGACAGTTCGCCCGTGCAGAGCGGTCCTGTGAGTACTGCCTCCCCACTGGCATGACCCTTAGGCCAGCTTGGGCTTCCCCCACTGGACTTCACCTGTGTAGCCTGAGCTGAGCAGGGGCCCTGGTGATCAAAGTGGGGTCTGGTTCAGAGAGGCCTATAGACTCCACCAAGAGGTGAGGCTCTGTCAGCCCTGAACTGTATTCCACCTTGGAGTGCGCGTCCACATGTGTGTGACTTGAGGCAGGGTCCACCTTCTCAGCAGGAATGGGCTCTGCCTTTCAGGACACGGGGCTGCTACATCCACCCCTGGCTGCCCAGGGATCCTTGTTAGGAAAAGTGCTCCCAGCCATGAGGTGCTCATGGCCTGTGTCTGCAGCTTCCCAGGTGACCGTTCTCTGTACCTTCTTTGCTGTGGTCTTTGCCCTCTACCTGGCCCCTCTTACCATCTCCTCTCCCTGCATCATGGAGAAAAAGGACCTGGGCCCCAAGCCTGCCCTCATCGGCCATCGTGGGGCACCAATGGTGAGTGCCTTCTGAGGGTCCTAAGAGACTGGGTGAGGGGTGGGTGCAGCTGCCATTCTAGGGGAGGAACTTGTTGGGAAATGGTTATGATATATGCAATCTAATAACAGGAAAAATGCTTAGCTCTTTCAGGGAAATGTGTGGGGAAGACTGTGGCAAAGGCCAGGAGAGCCTGTGTGGGCCCAGATCCCGAAGAGTCCTAAAGGCGTCTTGCTAAAAAAATTTCACTTTTATTCTGAGGGCCCTGCAGAGATACAGGCGGGTTTCAGACCCAAGTCTGGCACTGCCAACTGTCAGGTTAGAAAGGCCCAAAAGAAAGCTGCTGGGTGAGGGGCCTGGGGCTGCGACCAGGCAGCAGGAGAACCCGCCAGGCTGTGGGGCTGCAAACTGAGATGCAGCTCAGAGCCCACCATGGAAGGGAAGGCAGCTGAACCAGACTGAATTGGAAAGAGAGGATGAGATCAGTCAGTACCCTAGTTTGCCACTCAGATGCCCCACACCCCTGCAGTACTGAGGTTGAGAGCTCCAGAGCCAAGCTGCCTGTGCAGGAAGCCAGGCCCAGACCTGGCCAGCCGTGGGAGCCTGGGGTTTCCATCTTCTCTGTCCCTGGTCCTCTCATCCAGTGCCATGGGAATAGTGAGTTTGCCTGCCTGGTTAGAGGGCAGCTGTTAGTATGGGTGCAGTGCACAGACAGGCACACAGAAAATAAGAAGCATTACTGTTACTTGGTCTCCTCACCCATGGAAGATTTGAACCTGTGCTTCTCAACTGAAGCAGTACCAGTCCCCACCCACAGGGGGCATTTGGGAACTTCCTGAGAGCTAGGTGACTAAGAGTTCCACTGTGCCTTTGGATTTCAACAGAATTAAAGGGGCCTCACCAAGCCATTGTTTTAAAAGCATGTGTATGTGGGTGGGTCAGTGGTAGAGCACTTGTCTAGTATGCATAAGGCCCTAGGTTTGGAAAAAACAAACAAACAAAAATGTCTGATGGAGCTGAAATTCCCTTGAAAGTCCTCTCCTACTGTATGAGATGGGTATTATTTTCTAGATAATACTTAGCTGGGAATGATGACCCACATCTATAATCCCTGCTACTTGGGAGGCTAAGGCAAGAGGATCACATGTTCAAGGACAGCCTGGGCAATTTAGTGAGACCCTGTCTCAAAATAAAAATGGGCTGGGGATAGTATTAAAACACCCTGTGTTCAATCACCAGTAATTCAAAAATAAAATTCAAAACTTAATTATAAAAAACCACAGAGGACTGTGTCCCTGAGTTGGACCCACCAAGCCACATGATGCCTGTGAATCTTGGGGGTAGAGGTGAGCAGGTCATTCATCCCCTGAGAGCCTGAGTTGGGGATGCCCATGTTGCTAGCTCTTGTGAGAAATCAGAACCATCCCCTTGCTGAGTAGACAGGCCCTACCATGGGGGTGGGCGACCCATCTCACTTGCTCTGGAGGCCAGAGGAAAAGAACAGTGTGCTAAAGCAGGAGGGGCAAAGAGGGAATGACCCAGAAAGGGTTGTTTTCATTTTTTCTTTCTTTTTTCTTTTTTCCTGGTACTGAGGATTAAATCCAGGGGTGCTGTACCACAGAGCTACACCCCAACCCTTTTCATTTTTTATTTTGAGACAGTTTGCTAAGGCTGGCCTCAAACTTGTGAGCCTCCTTCCTCGACTGCCTGAGTAGCAGGGATTATAGGCATGCACCACTATGCCTGGAAGTTGTTTTCTTTAGTAGAAAAATTTCCACACACAGAAGTGGAAAGAACAATATAATGAATGTATCATGTAATGAAGAACCAAATTATGAATCTAATACCACCTTCAATATCAGTGACATTTTGCCATTCTTGTGTCATTGGTCCCCATACTTTTTTGTTCTGTTGTAGCAAATCCTAGACATCATGTCACTTCTTAATTCAGGATGTATCTCTAATCAATAAGAACTTTTAAAAAAATATAACCACAGTGCTGTTATTATACCCAACCAAAATAGCAATAATTCCTTCATATCTAATATCAAATCAATTTTCTTTTGTTGTATCAAAAAGTATATATAGTTCAGTTATTAAAATTGAGGTTGTTGCGGGCGGGGATTGTAGCTCAGTGGTAGAGCGCTTGCCTCGCATGCGTGAGGCCCTGGGTTCAATCCTCAGCACCACATACGATGCAATAAAATAAAGACATTGTGTCCATCTACAACTGAAAAAAAAAAATATATATATATATATATAAAATTGAGGCCGTTGCATGGTGGTGCACACCTGTAATCCCAGGGGCTCTGGAAACTGAGGCAGAAGGATCGCAAGTTCAAGGCCAGCCTCATCAACTAAGTGAGGCCCTAAGCAACTTAGCAAGGCCCTGTCTCAAAATTAATTAAAAAGGCTTTGAATGTGGTTCAGTGTTAAGTACTCCTGGATTCAATCTCTAGCATCAAAAATCAATAAATAAATTAAATAAAATACAGGACTACCAGGCACAGTGGCACATGCCTATAATTGGGAGGCTGAGGCAGGAAGATCACAAGTTCAAGGCCACTGTGGGCAATTTAGAGAGACCTTGTTTCAAAATTTACAAAATAAAAATAAAAGCAGTTAGGGATGCATCTCAGTGGTGGAATACCCTGAACTCAATACTCCACCACCAAAAAAATCAGGACCCAAATGACGTCCACACTGAGTCCTGAGTATCTTTTAGTCTATAATAGTAGCCATTCCTTTTTTCCTTATGCCATTTATTTGTTGAAGAAACTCATTTGTCCTGTAGAATTTTCCACATTGTACATCTGGCTGATTTCATCCTTGTGGTGTTTATTTTATAACCAACTAATTAATTTTAATTAATATATAAGAATTACACATTTATGGGGCTGGGATTATGGCGCAGTGGTAGCGTGCTCGCCTAGCACGCATAAGGCACTGGGTTCGATCCTCAGCACCACATAAAAATAAAATAAAGATATTCTGTCACCTACAACTAAAAAATAAACATTTAAAAAAATAAATAAATTAAATTAAAAAAAAGAATTACACATTTATGAGACACAGTATCTTATTTCCATACATGTATACAATGCATAGTGAGCAAATCATGGTAATTAGCATATCACCTCAAATATTTTGCATTTCATCATGTTGGGAACTTTAGAAATCCTCTCTTCTGGCCTGAAACACACAGCCGATTCTTGTTTACTATAGTCACCCCACATGCTATGGAACTACACAACTAGCTCCTCCTAACTTTAACCTTGTACCTATTAACCTCTCCCCTCCCCACCCCTCAGCCTCTGGTAACCACTACTCTGTTCTTTATGTCTACAAGATCAATTTTTAGTGGTATTCCAGAGGGCCAGCCAAGGTCCCCTCTGTGTCCCTGTAAATGCATGTATATCTGGTCTCCACTGTGTGGATCTGTCCATGAGTCCTCAGATGGTTGATTATCCGTGGGATTCTGACTACTGTAAGTTGCATGCACCTCCTGCCTGAGAGGCTGTGTCTGTGTGTCCCAGATGTGCTGCTCCTAGGTGGACTTTCGTATTTGGTGTGCCTAGATCCAAAGCTCAGACTCTTAAGCACAGTCTCCTGTTCACTACGTGAAAAAACTTTCCACCCTACCCACATGCACACTCCTGACAGAACCGCACTTGGACTTGCCCGAAACAGGTGTGAGGTCTAAGAGATGAATTATGAATTCACCACAAGGCTGAGCATAGTGGCACACACCTGTAATCCCAGCTACTGAGGAGGCTGAGGCAGGAGGATTGCACGTTGCAGGCCAGCTTGGACAATTTAGCAAAAATTTGTCCCAAAATAAAACAAGTTTGGTCGGGATGTAGTTCAGTGATAGTGTTTGGCTAGCATCCAAAAAGGTCCCTGGGTTCAACCTCCAGCACCACAAAGAGAAAAAAAAAAATTACCCCAGAATCCCCACATGCTTCGCAGGCCATCCTGGAGCCCTGGCAAGGGAGGGCCAGGTTTCCACACCTTGCTCTAGGAGGTCATCACCTAACTTAGGGAGAACTTAACAGTGCAGAAAAGCTTCTAAAAAAGAAACTTTCAGCCGGGCGTGGTGGCGCAAGCCTGTAATCCCAGCACTTAGGGAGGCTGAGACAGGAGAATCGCGAGTTCAAAGGCAGCCTCAGCAATGGCGAGGCACTAAGCAACTCAGTGAGACCGTGTCTCTACATAAAACACAAAATAGGGCTGGGATTATGGCTCAGTGGTCGAGTGCCCCTGAGTTCAATCTTCAGCGCCAAAAAAAAAAAAAAGAAACTTTCCCCTCGCAGACTCTTCCTCTGCCCTCTCCTTGATGTCTTCCCAGCCCCTCTTGGGCTGCTTCCTGTCCACCTTCTCAGGCACTGCCCCCATGGAAGGGAGTCTATACCTCTTGCATGGTTATTGGTGAGAGGAGAGATAGGTGGGGGCCCCCACCATCCTGCTCTGGGGATGGGGACTCACAAATGTCCACTGGACTGGGAGACAGGTAGCATGTTCCCCAGGCTGTTCTACTGAGCAAAAGGGGAAGAAAGGAACTCATATTAATATTACAGAATTTCTACTATACACCAGGCTCTTGCCTAGGGTCTCTGATGTGGTATTCCACCTACAGGGTTGATGATATGAGCTCATCTTATACCTAAAGAAACTTAGGCCCTTGGGCATGGTGGTGGCTTGCCTGTAATCCCGGTGACTCCGGAGGCTGAGACAGGAGGATCACAGGTTTGAGGCCAGCCTGGACAACTTAGTGAGATCCTGTATTAAAAAATTTAAAAAGGGCAGTTGGGCGCTGTGGCGCACGCCTGTAATCCCAGTGCTTTGGGAGGCTGAGATAGGAGAATCCCAACTTCAAAGCCAGTCTCAGCAACAGCTAAGCAACTCAGTGAGACCCTGCCTCTACATAAAATACAGAATAAGGCTGGGGATGTGGCTCAGTGGTCGAGTCCCCCTGAGTTCCCCGGTACCAAAAAAATAAAATAAAATAAAAATAAAAAGGGCTGCAGAGGGGCTGGGGTTGTGGCTCAGTGGTAGAGCGCTTGCCTAGCATGTGTGAGGCACTGAGTTTGATTCTCAGCACCACATATAAATAAATAAAATAAAGGTCCACTGACAAATAAATAAATAAATAAATTATTTTTTATAAAAAGGGCTGCATATGTAGATCAGTGGTAGGGCACCCCTGAGTTCAATTCCTAGTACCAAACAAAACAAAACAAAGCAAAACAGTCCCACACTAGAGATGGCATTTCTCCCTCTTGGTCAGCTCCAAATCCATTCCTTGCCATTCCCTGGCTCCCTGGTGCCAGTCTGCCCTCCAGAAGAGGGGAGTGTGCTGGGGCAGGGCATGGCAGGAAGGAAAGAAGGTAGGATCCTCTCCAGGGGTCTCTTCAGGTCAGGGCTCCTCCCTCTATCCCTCCCTCCCTCTCTGCCCACACTACTTGCACCTGGTCTTAGAGGAATCTCTAGTTTGGTGCTGACCCCCAGTGGCAGCAAGGGGTATGACAGTGTCCTCAGACTACATGGAACCAGGGAAGGAGACTTAGAACCCCCACTCTCCCAGTTTAAGGACCCTCAGAGAACAGTGAGCACACATCCCCAAGGGCCAGTGAGGAAACAGCCTCACAGGAGGGAGAAATGTACCCAAGGTCGTAAAGCTAGTTAATGCAGAGTCAAGGCTAGAACTAGGATCTTATGACTGTTACGCTGTACAGTGGCCATGTAAGCACCTTCTCTGGATCAGGTAACATGCTAGGGGCTTTTAATCCATGTACCAACCCAGGGAGGAAGAGGGCATTATGATATTTCATAACCCCAATGAAACTGCCATCTCAACCCCCTCCTCTCCCTCCAAATCTTCTTCTGGACTGAGCTCAGGGTATAACCAAGAGGGAACATGGCATTCTGCCCTTCCCCAATGATACCAAAGAGCCACCGGACTGTGGGAAAGGTTTCCTGTCTCCAGTGTCTAGCTCAGTGCCTGGGACACGGCAAGGATAATATCATGATAAAAGCTATGTTTATTAGGTGCTAGCTATCTGTCAGGCATTTATATACACCCACACTAACCATCATGTCTGTCCCTCCCACCAAAAAACCTGCAAGGTGGACATGACTTAATAGAGAAGGAAACTGAACTTCAGAGAAGCTAAGTGGCCATTCAGGGTCACACAGCTGCTCCATGGAGGAGCCAAAATTAGAACCAGGCCTGCCCTAGCCTCCCAATACAAGGCCTTTCTTTGGCTGGGAGGGGGACATCATTTGAATCCTGGTTCTTCCCCCACCATGCCTTCCTCCCCAGCTGGCCCCAGAGCACACGCTGATGTCCTTCCGGAAGGCACTAGAGCAGAAGCTATATGGGCTCCAGGCTGATGTCACTGTCAGGTAGGTGTTGGGAAGGGAGGAGGGCACCTCTCCCCCTCCCCAATGTCTCTGCTAGTGGAACCTCCAGCCCCAGAGCCCTGGAGATGGGAGTGTTGAGGCCTGGATCCTCCACAGCAGGGAGGCACCCTTTTCATGCCAGTGAATCTTGTGCCAAACTCCAGGGTATACTAGAGAACAGAGTAGACCCTTTTGGTCAGGCGGAGTGGAGGGCAAGGACCTGGAGCCACAAATCCACTTGAAGGGAAGCCAGCTGTATGTCATGTCTTCATGGTAGAGCTAAAACACTCAGATAAGTGAAGTTAGCCAGGGGCAGGGCAATACAATTACAGTGATGCCAGTTATATTTTAAGAGACCACACAAAGGTGATATGTACATTTTACAGCTATAGATATTGAAATATGTATTAGTATAAATGGGAGGAAGAATCCACACCAATCTAATAATAGAGGTCACCTCTGAGAGGGGGAGATGGGCAGGGCTGCCATATATAGTTATACCCATCGTACACTAAACAAGGACACCACATATGTTAGATCACCGTTCCCAGAGTGGACATTGTAAAACTGTGTGTTTATCATCCGTTTCTAGCATGTGGTGGTGAAATGCCTTAAGGAGTGCAGCAGGACACAGGTGCACTAGATCAGCTCTTGGCAGCCCTGGTGGGGTAGATAGGGTGGTGGCAGGTATAGAATCTGTAAAAGAGGCCTACATTTGCACTGTTTTCATTACGGCATCACACGGACTTGGTCTCAAGACATGTTCTACTACTTACTGGTTGTTGACCTTGAACTAGGTGCTTTCCTCTCCTAGTCTCAGTTTCTCCATTATCAAATGACAAGGCACCTACCTTTAAGGATGCTAAGAGAATAAGCCCAGCCTTTTCCTACCCTCCCTCTCTGGCAGTTCTCACCCCACCTGACACTCACGGAGTGGAAGGTATTGGCCCTTCAGGGTCACCTACCAGCTCCCTGTCCTCTGTGCAGGTAGGGAGCCTGTGGCCTAGAGAGGGGCAGAGCCAGCCGGGGCCCTGTGGTGGTTGGTGAGCAGTGTATGAGGGGCTGATTGTTGATGGCAGGTAAGAGCAGTGCCTCCGGGTGGGTGGTGACTCGGTGCCCCCTCCCCACAGCCTGGACGGTGTGCCCTTCCTCATGCACGACACCACGCTGCGGCGCACCACCAACGTGGAGCAGGCCTTCCCAGAGCTCGCCCGCAGGCCCGCCTCCATGCTCAACTGGACCGTCCTGCAGAGGCTCAACGCTGGCCAGTGGTTCCTGAAGGTCTGACCCCAGTCCTAGGCATGGAAAACAGGGGCAGGGATTCCAAGCAGGGACAGAGGCAGGTGGCCATCAACTCAGGTCACTAGGCCAGGCTGATTAGTGGCCTCCCCTGGGTTCCTCGAGGTTGTCACTGCTTGATCTGGATCTGCCTCCCTCCCTGGGTTGCTGACAAAAGAACTATTAACTCTGTGACACTCTAGACGGAGGTTGGTTGCCTGGTCTGAAAGGCTAGAGCAGAAATGTGCTGGAGGTGGGAGGTGCTCTAGGAAAACCATTTATTCCCTCTGGAAGTGGAGTTGGGGAGAAGGTAAGGATTGGGGGCTCTGGGAGGCCACATCATCACTTCACCTGACACATACCAGCAGACTCTGGCAGCCCAGCGCTCTCCACACTGGGTTGCTGGGAAAGCATGCAGAGGCCCAACATGGCAGGTAACAGAACCATGTATGTCCCTGTCTCTGCTAGACGGACCCCTTCTGGACGGCCAGCTCCCTGTCACCCTCTGACCTCAGGGAGGCCCAGAACCAGTCCATCTGCAGCCTGGAGGAGCTGCTGGAGCTGGCCAAGGGTAACGCCACGCTGCTCCTCAACCTCCGTGACCCGCCCCGGGAGCACCCCTACCGCAGCAGCTTCCTCAACGTCACACTGGAGGCCCTGCTGCGTTCTGGCTTCCCACAGCACCAGGTGAGGCCCTGCAGTCACCCCAGCCAGCCCTGGTCCAAACCTGCTCTAACCTGAACTTACCTGTCACCTCTAGATCTCAACTTTCACGTTTGTAAAATGGGGCTTGCGTGCCCCTTGCCTCCTTGGCAGGGTCCTCATGAGGAGAAGAGGGGAACCAGAAAGTCCTTTCAGTAGGACTTTCTACCTGTTCGGAGGCAGGAGTGGGTCCAGGTTCTCTGGTTACTTCAGTGAAGGTCTGCCCACATAACTGTGGTGCAAATGCTTTGGGACCAAAGGAATCCACACCAATTTGTGACAGCATGCTTGAAACTGGTGACCATGTGCAGTGATGTGTGCTTGGATTATCTATCTTGACATGACAGCAATCCAGAGGAAGCTTCCTGAGTTGTTGCTAGAGGGCTTACAGCCATAGTTGGGACCAATTGTCCCCTGATAACCATCACACCTAAGTGGTCATCATTTGGTGTGGGCTGGGCACCCTTCTTTTAACCCTATTCATGCTCTAGTGAGGTAGGTCTTTTTAACCACAGTTTGCAGAAGAAAAACCTGAGGCCTCCCCCTCCTGCCTACAGGTCATGTGGCTGCCTAACAGGCAAAGGACCCTAGTGCGGAAGGTGGCTCCCGGCTTCCAGCAGACATCAGGCTCCAAGGAGGCTGTCGCCAGTCTGCGGAGAGGCCACATACAGCGGCTGAACCTACGCTACACTCAGGTGTCCCACCAGGAGCTCAGGTGCTTGCCCCACCTGGCCCAGGGGTGGGACTGAGTCTCCCCCAGTCTTGACACTTCTCTCACTGCTGGACAGAGGGCAGGGCACGCAGGGGGTTCTGCACATGTGATTCAGAGAAGTTGTGAGCAGCAAGCAGAGCTGGGTTGGCCTGTGAGCTTGGCCTCTGGTGTGGACATTCCTTCCTCTGGGAAAGTTGGTGGCATGAGGCTGTGAAGGGGGCACCCTTCACAGGCTTCCCATGAGGAGAAGCAGCCAGTGCCCAGGACCAACCAGCCTCTGTCCCTGCCCAGGGACTACGCGTCCTGGAACCTGAGTGTGAACCTCTACACTGTCAACGCGCCGTGGCTCTTCTCCCTGCTGTGGTGCGCTGGGGTCCCGTCTGTCACCTCTGACAACTCCCACACCCTGTCCCAGGTGCCTTCCCCCCTCTGGATCATGGTGAGTTGGAGACTGTTGGGGGGCAGAGGACACCTGGGGACAGTGTAGAGAGCTGCCTGTGGCCTGCTCCTACCACTTGGCAAGCTTATTGTTGGGGCTGTCCCTGGGGAGGTCTCAGGGCTGGGGGTATCCCTGATGGGGGTGCAAGCTTGAGGCAAAAGGAGAATTTACCCCGCCTCTGGGGCTGCACTAAGGTGCTAGAGGAACTCTGGGCCTCACCCATAGGGAGGAGCATGTTCCCTAGGAGCCTTCAAGATACAAACAGCTGGGGCTGGGGTTATGGTGCAGTGGTAGCGTGCTCGCCTAGCACACGTGAGGCACTGGGTTCGATCCTCAGCACCACATAAAAATAAAAAATAAAGATATTCTGTCCACCTACAACTAAAAAATTAAAATTAAAAAAAAAAAGATGCAAACAGCTACTCGGAGTTTTAGTTTGGGGTGTGTTCATTATATTTCATTTTAAAGGAAAGGAAGCCATTGGGGAAAGAACAACAAGAATAAGGAATGCTAAAGTCTTCCAAGAAAACAGTGAATCAAACTGTTCCTGAGTTGGTGGGTGAGCACTCACAGGCTGAGTTCCAGTCCCTGCCCTGCCTCCCAGTAGCTGGGGAGCCCTGGCCTCCCTCCTGTGAGGCTCCTATTACCACTTCCCTGAGGACATGAAAGGCAGACACAGGGCCCCTTGTGGCCTCAAGGATGGTACTGTCAGCGAGTCCCATCTGAGTTAGGATGGTTTCATGAGGGAGAGCAGGAAGCAAGAAGCTGCCCTTGAGGAGAGGAGGAAATGGGGACCTGGGCTGTGGCCTGCAGATGCTAGGACCCATCGCAGCCCTCCAAAGCCCTAAATACCTGCTGTCCAGCTCTCACCTGCCTGTCGTCCTTTAAAATCTCCTGAGTTGACATGAAACCACTCACTACCAGAGGCAGTGACAAGCTTGCCTCTCCCAGCATGCGTGAGATCCAGGAGCCTGAGCCTGCACACAGGGCCTTGCCCTTCCCGGCCGCTCAGTGTTCCCTAGGGGGTCGGGGGAGCCCCCGCTATGTGCCCTCCAGGCCTCATGCAGTGATGTATACTCCTACCCCACACAGGTGCTATACACCTGTCCACAGGTTCACAGCTCACTTGCCAGTTTTATCACACTCTCACATTCAAATGCATATATATATATATTCAGACATGCAGTACTCTTCTTTTGTCATTTGGTTCTTGCTTTGAGCCACAGACCCTCCAGATTTAACATACATCACTTCAACCCTGAATGTGTGCACACTTGTGTGTGTGTGCGTGCGCACACACACACACACACACACTGAGGCCCACAGTGCCTAGAGCCCACTCTTACAAAGTAAAATCATAAGTCCCCATCCCTCTCAAGGTCCTTCTTATCTTCCTTGATGGTCACATGGGGTCCTCCAGCCCATGGACCCTTGGTCTGGATGGGCCATGACTGGAAGCTGGCCTCGGGCCATCTGTCCACAGCCCCCGGACGAGTACTGCCTCATGTGGGTCACCGCCGACCTGATCTCCTTCACCCTCATCGTTGGCATCTTCGTGCTTCAGAAGTGAGTAGGCTCTGGCATTTCCATGGCCTTCCCTACCCCTTGGCAGGCCCAGCCCCCACCCCAGCCAGGTGAACCTACCCTGAGCCCTGGGCCAGGAAGCCTGACCAGGAGAGAAAGGGGAGTCCCCGGGGTCCCCCAGCCCTGCCTTCCTCAACCAGAGGCTGGGTGTCTTCTGGAATGAGCACCCAGCTAGGAGCCCAGAGCCAAGCTCTGCCCTGATTTACTGTGTGGATTTTGGCAAATTCGGCCCCTCTGTGGCTTGCCTGCTCCTGTTAGCTGGGGCCTGGGTTCCCTCGCTTGTGGCAAGTGGAAAGCCTCCCCACCTACCCCTCAGGGCAACAGCTGGGATGTGGGTGGGATAGGGGGTCCAGGGGAGGGTTTAGGGCCAACCTGGGGGCCCAACCCAACCAGGAACCAAGGGGCCGGGTTTTATTCTTGACTGACGTTCTCTCTCTGTCCCATCCTGCTCTGATCCGGCGCATGTCCCTCCTCTCTCCCCTCCCCCCTCTCTGCTGCACTCTGGCATCTCACAGCTATCACTTGATCAGGTAATTCTAGTGTGGTCCTCCTCCTCCTCCTCCTCCTCCTGTTCCTCTTTCTCCCTACTTGCCAGTCCCTTCTCCAGTTCTGTCTGAAAAGCTGCCGTGCACCAAGCTCTGTGCCTGGGTCACCCTCACCGACACACCCCCTTGCCTGAAGCCTCGCACCCGCTCCTTCTCTCTCCTGCAGTCCTCTCTGTTCTTCCCATCTTGCCATGTGTGTCCCTCTGCTCTCTGTTCCTGCTGCAGTTTCTGCAGGTGGGGACGAGTGTTTCCTTGACAGGTTCCTGACTCCGTCTCTCAGTACCAGTGTCTCCCTCAGGGAGGGGCTCTCTGCCTGAGCACCTCCATGCCCCTGAGTCCAGCACTCATGGGGGCCTTCACCACCTGCCCAGTACAGACCCCAAGTCTCTGCCTCTCCGCGCTTTCTCTTCCATGGGTCACACTCTTTATCTTCCTCTGTGTCTTACCAATCTCTTCTTCCCTGTCTCTGACCCCTACTGCCACTCCTGTCCCCTACATCGCCTCTCCCATTCCCTTGGGAGGAGCCCCACAATGTCTTCCTGTCCTGGATGTGCCTAGCTGCAGACACCTTAGCCTGACACCTTCCTGCCAGGTTTTAATGTTAATTTCCAAGATGAGAACTATGTCTTAGGCATCCCTTGGTCAACTGCCTTAGGCCCTCCTGGGTCAGGTACCTTCACTGAACAGCTTTTTTAGGAGGAGAACCTGCCCTCTGGCTATGGGACTGGGGGAGGGACATTTAGTCAGTTGATCCTTCCTCTGTCCACTGAGGCAGTAGACACCCTCAGTGCTGCCCAGTGTGATGCTGGGTCCTTCAGATACAACCAGGGCAGTGTCATTGTCCCCTGGGGGTCAAGGGCAGCATTATGGAGAAGGAGACCTGGGGGATGAGGCAGGGAAAAAAGATCATTTCCCTGTGGGCCTCATTCTTCTGTTCATTCACTCAATGAATCCTTGTCTAGCACCCACTAGACAGGCACTGAGATTGGTGCTGGGGGCCCAGTGATGAATAAGAGGTGAAATCCCTACCCTTGAGGATTTGCAGGGCAGCCAGCCCAGCCAGGGGGCAGGTACTTTCCCCTCTGCCTCCTGCTTCCTCCTCGTCTGTCTGCTCTGTCCACCCATCTGTCTGTCCATTTCTGCTGTGCTGACCCCATCCAGAAACTCACAATTGATTTCTTGTGGAGTCTTGGTTCCCTCCACCCACGCAAGCAGGATTTGGTTCCCTACAAGGCTGGGTGCTTGTTTCTAAGCTGCCCTTTAGCTCCTCTTGGTGGGGTAGGGGTGGGGGGTCATGAATCCTTCTGCCTAAATCCTAGGAAAAATCCTAGGAAACATCCATGGAGTTGGGGCTAGTTTGGAGGGAATACTACAGGAAAAGCAGTGTCCTGGGTTGGGCACAAGAGACTGAGTCCTCCCCACTCTCTCTTGATCCGTGTGCCCTGTGCACACCCACCTCCCAGCCCACTCTTGAGTCATTGTGCCTACCACCCTGGCCCCTTCCCAGCCTTCAGGAGGATTCATGCTCCAGCCTACCCCTCCCGTGAGGGTTGCTAGAGCAGAGCAGCAGACAGCCCCAGCCCAAGTCGCTCTAACGCCCTTGCCTCACCGACCTGTGAAGATCACTTGTGAGCAAAGTCCCATCACCGCCTGCTGCCCTTCCCTTCCCTTCATCTCCGAGGTTTCCTTCTGGCTTCACTAGGCCTGTCATGATGGTGGAGCTGTAGGAGGCATCAGCTGGGACTTCCTGATACTGATGTGGACTCCAGAGCAAGTCACCAGTCATGCCTGCTAAGCTCCTTCCTCCCCGAGATTGTCCCATTCAAAGAGCCAGGTGCATAACTAGAGGCACCTGAGACAGAACTCACCAAACCATCTTTCTGGGCTGGGTTGCTGGTTTAGAGTTCTGGAGGTAAAAGGGAGGCAGGAGAGCCCTGGCAGAGAACCAGTAGACTCTGACACAAGTCCCCATTCTGCCCCTATCTGGACCTGTTTCCCTATTTGTCCAGTGGGACATGAGTCTTGCTGGCTTCTCAGGCCACATCCAGACAGGCTCTGGAAGTGGCAGGGTCTGTGCTACAGGAAGGGGTAGGGAAGGACCTGATGCCCATGGGGCCATCTATACAGGTGGCGCCTGGGTGGCATCAGGAGCTACAACCCAGAGCAGATCATGCTGAGTGCTGCAGTGCGCCGGACCAGCCGGGATGTCAGCATCATGAAGGAGAAGCTCATCTTCTCAGGTAAGCAGCCTGCAGACAGGTGAAGCAGGCCCTGGGCTCACACTCACAGGCATTGCCACACAGCACATGTAGGTGGGGACACAGGCAGGTATACATAAGCCCACTTGGGTTCACACCTGCACACATACAGAGGCACACAGACACATGGAAACACACACACACGTGCACAGGCAGGCAGCTCCAGATCCCGTGGCTCTGTTTCAGCACCACAGTTGTTGGGCAAGGGTGATGTGCAGGTAGGGAAGGAGCCTGTTTGAAGGCCCACCTCCCTTCACCTGGTCCCTATATAGGCACACAAATAATGATTTTACCCTACTCATTGCCAGTCCCTGTTGACATGCCCAGTCAGATGGAGGAGGCAGCTGTTTGGACAGATATGGAAAACTGAGGGTTGCTGGAGCTTTCCCAATGGGGTTACTGAGGAGGAGAGTGTGGTCGAAGGTCCCTGGGGCAGCAAGGAAGATTTGGGTTTGATGATGTAACTGAAACGCAGAGGATGGTAGAGAGTGCCTGGGTAGTGGGTGGAGGTGTGGCAGGGTGGGTGGAGGGTGCTCCAGGAGGGGGCAGTGTGGGAACACTGCTTGCCTGGGCACCAGGAACCAGAGAGCACTCTTCTGGGCTGAGCTCCCCTCAGCAGACCTTCCCTGAACCTGTTTGTGCCCCACATTCTGCCATCTCAGCACAGATGTTCTGGAGGTGTTCTGTTCAGTGGGGTCCTAAAACCCATGCCAAATGTGTTGGGGGACAAAGGAAGCAGGGGCTGACATGAAGAGGCCCATCCTAGCCTAGGGGACTCAGAGGAGGCTTCCAGGAGGTGACAGAACACAACTGAGAAGACTTGAGTCAGAGTTTAGGAAAAGGAAGTATCTATGGGGACATGGTCCCTCCCAATAGAGGGACCAATATGTACAAAGGTCCTGAGGAAACAGAAGAGTGCCAAACTCAAGAGGGTGCAGGTGGCTTTCTGTGGCTAGAGGGTAGAGTTCCAGGGGATAAGACAGAGGCAAGGCCAGAGAGTTCAGCAGACCAGGAGGGCTCAATGCCAACTGGAGCCAGCAGCTACATCAGGTCTCTAAGTGTCCCACTAGGAATTGCTGCAGGCCACCTTTCCCACCCCACCTGTCAGCCATCCTCACCCTGTCCTTACCTGTCCTCCCCACTCACCTTCTGTCTCCTTCTGGCCCAACAGAGATCAGCGATGGCGTGGAGGTCTCCGATGAGCTCTCTGTGTGTTCAGACAGCAGCTATGACACATATGCCAATAGCACTGCCACCCCTGTGGGCTCCCGAGGGGGTGGCAGCTGCACCAAGACCCTTACAGACCGGGGTGGGCATTAGCAGAAGACCTGTCTGTCTCGTCCTGTACCTAACATAGAAACCAGGAGAGCCCAGGAGAGCTGGCAGAAGTGTGCTGGACCGGAGAGCTCCGGGAGCTGGCTCCTCAGCCTCTGCACAGGCTCTGGCCCCTTGTCGCTACGACTTCTCCTGGAAGGTGTCTCCTCTCCTCTGAGGCCCAGCTGGGCCAGGATTCCTGCCTTTCAGATGCCCCTGCAGGCCTGGGGCTCCTTCTTCTTCTAGGAAGTGTGGGGTCTGGGGCCTGGCCCTGCTCTTACAGGCCTCCCTCATATCCCAGCCTGGAAGCTTTGATGGGTCACTGGACAGTGCCATGTTTCATGGCAATGGAGGATGTGATTGCTCACCTGTGCCCACCTGTGTCTGTCTACCTGTCCATGCCATGGGCAACTGACTTCGTTTTTATCCTGCCTTGAAGACCTGGGCTAGGCCTCTACCCCTGGCCCCTGGCAGCTCTGCTCTCCATGTCAGTCTCAAAGCACAAGCAGGTTCTGCCCAGGAGGAAAGCCAGTGGCTGTAATAGAGATACATCCTCCTTTCCAACCAGCCTCCCACCACCACCAGCCCCTGCCCCAGCAGAGGGCTTGAACCATGTCCCGTAGGAGAAGCTGGAGATAGCCAGAAGTGCAGGCTCAGGGCTGCTCTATTGTACACCTAAGTGTCCAACAGGCCTCTGGGGAAGAGGCGGCCCTGAGGCCCAGGAGATCTACAGACTGATACAACCTCAGGTTCTCCCCCCTGTGGCCACAGGGCAAGGATCCCTTGGGAAAACTGTTCTAAGCATGATGAAGTGTGGACATGTGGCCAAGTAGGCCTGCAGTGGAGGGAGTCTGAGGGCCTTGGCCAGGATGATTAAAGCTGCCATCTTGATGTGTGTTGTCTCTGAATTGTCAGGAGGAAGATGGGGACAGAGTGTATTGGTTTGGGGGCTCAGTTCTGGCCCTGTGATTTGAGGAGGAAATGTTCTCAGTAACACTGGGATGGTGGAAGAATGGCTGAGCCCTTACCCTGTCAGTCAGCATGCCAGGTGTCCTTAAAGGCCCTGGGCTGCAGAGGTACACTGATTGTCTAAGGCCATATAGGTTAGAACAGGCAGAGCCAGTGCCCCACCCAGAGACTGGCTCCAGCCCACATCACCTTCCGTAACACCAGAACAGCACCAGAGGCGGGTGGGACAGCTGGTCCCTCAGCCACATGGAGGCACTCTGAGCTCCCCTATGGAAGGATAAGCCCTCAGCCCAGCAAGGCCTCTTCTCCATGAGAGGGGGTAGCTTTGACTTCTCAGGGCTTTGGGCCTTCCTGAGGCAGGTGTGCCCCTGTGCCCAGCACAGCAGGAGCACCTGGGCCAAAAATCAAAACACAGCCCAGGGACCACATATGTCCATTCCTGTTCTTTGGTTTCTGGAGTCACTGCTGTCTGCAGGGAGGGGTCAACTCTGGAGTCAGGGCAGGTCTTCAACTCTGAGCTTTGTCCCAGGGGTCTGTATGTCTTGGGTGTGTCCCAAGGGGGAGAAAGTGAGGCTGAACCCCAGCTCTAGCCTGCCTGAAGCAAATGCTATACTTCCTGGGAGCCAAGGGACATGTCTCATCTCCAGACAAAGGTGGATAGAATTCTTGGGGTCTCAAAGTTTCTGGCATCTTCTTGAAGTAAAAAGAAAGAGTCCCTTCCAAATGTTGACCCCTCATATTAACCTCTAGGACTACCTCCTTCCCTTGCCACTGAATATCTGGCAAACGCTTCGTTCCTGGGGCAGGGGTCAGCTCCTGCCTCTTCTCTGGATACAGACAGTGAATGAAACTGCTGGGCCAGTGCTGGGGACATTGCCCTACCCCAAATGCCCCTCCCCATGTTATTCCCTCTCTCCAACCTCTGTCAGGCCCACACAGGAAAGAGGATAAACCTTTCATGCCAGTCCTTCCCTATGTAGTCTCTTCCCCAGGGCCCACTGGCCAGTATGTCCGAGGCTCCTGGCTACACTTGGGTACCCTAAGACATCCTGGAATCTTCAGGAGAGGAAAGTGCGAGTGGAGGGGGATGGAGTCCTGACTGGAACAGCCAGCCTGCACCCCATCCCCCAATCCAGGGGCAGTCCAGCTGCCACCCTTTCACCCCAAACAATGGAGGTTAAAGAGAGGTCATCCCCCTGATGAGCAGACAGCCTGGCCTGTCTCCATCTAAGCCTGCAACTATGGTCCACTCTGATTCCTCCCATATAACCTGGAAAACCTGCCTTCCTGGTGCCCTCCATGGCCTCCCTTTCTCTGCAGAGAACAGCCTCACTGCCCACTTCACAGGGAAACAGAAGGGGCCCCTAGACCTCTGGCTGTCCCTTTAAACCAGTCCTTTCTTCCTCCGACCTCAGAGGGTGGAGCCTCTTCCTGGCCGCACCCACTTTCCACCTTCTCTAGGTCTCTCTGAGAACCCTCAGCCCCTCCTTCTCAAGAAGAGATATGAAGGTCCCCAAATATCTCACATCCTTTAAATAATAGTCACAAGCTGGGCGCGGTGGCTCAAGCCTGTAATCCCAGCACTTAGGGAGGCTGAGACAGGAGAATCACGAGTTCAAAGCCAGCCTCAGCAATGGCGAGGCGCTAAGCAACTCAATGAGACCCTGTCTCTACATAAAACACAAAATAGGGCTGGGGATGTGGCTCAGTGGTCGAGTGCCCCTGAGTTCAATCCCCGGTACCAATAAATAAATAAATAAATAAATAAATAAATAAATAAATAAATAAATAATAGTCACAGGAAATCCTTTTGGGGGGCATAAGGGCAGTTCACCACTCCCTAGAGCAGGTCCACAGAACGGACTCTAGCCACGCCTCAGACACATGCATGGTCAAGATCACAGTGAGTCCTCCTATCCTGTCTGAGCCTGCTCAAGACTGGCTGGGTCAGGCTCTCATCACACGCGGCCTCTCTAAGGGTGTCTCCACATGACAAGTGGCTGTCACCCACCTTCTGAGGAACCCAATATGATAGGCAGAGCAGGAATCTTGTTTATCCCTCCTGCTGAGATGAAGAGCCAGGCCAAGGGGTGGGCAGTGGTCTAATCAGGATCACATCCGTGCCAGACCCAGGTCCCAGGTGCCCAGGGCTTATCTGAGTTCTTGTCAAAGCAATCTCCCCAGGTTGCTGTCCCCTTCCAAGAGGGCAATCCCCTTACCCTCTCCATGGATGCCAGGCCCTGTGGGCCTTTGTAGAGGCAGCAAATCATCCAGCACCAGCCTCTGGAATCCCCTTCCTCTGGTGCCAGGAGGGTAGGTCAACCCCTCTCCACCCAACTCAGCCTGCCCAGTAACACCATGCCCCACCCCACTGATCCCCCCTCCAAAGGGCCTCACCCCCACTCATACCACACCAGACACCGGACCACATGCTATACGGACCCCTGTCACACATATATATCCACACAGACACACCAGGTCCATGGATATACACATCCACGACACACACAATTCAGACACTCATGACATACACAAAGTGAACAAAAAGACACAGATACTGAGATAGAGTCATGCAAAGTCCCACAATGACATGTCTGCCTTCAAGCAGAGACACAGATATAGCACAGTCACAGAAACAGAAGGAAGGAAACCTCAACCCACAGCTGTGGCAGTCACATTCTTGGTCACATCTACAGCTGCGTGGTCATCCATCCACAAGTCCACAGCACCTAATGCTACAGTCACACACTCCCATGTTCACACATAGGTGCACTGGAACACGAAACACAAAACACGTAGACAACCACCTCACCTACCCAAGGCACACCCCCCCACACACATACACACCTGTGTATTATTCAGGGACAAGGCCAGCACCAGGTCACTCCCAATCCCAGGCACACCAGATCCTAGAGTTGCATAACACAGTCAATCCCACTCTTACTCCCACCCCCTCCCCTCCTGGGGCTGGTCCAAGAGTGGAACAAAAGCCCAGCATCCACCCCTCCCCCTCCCCTCCTGCCCTCCCTCTGGCGTCCAGCCCCTTTGTCCTCCTGCAGCTGAGCCTGAGTGGGAGTCTGGGCAGCGCGGCTGGGACGTTGGAACCGGCTGCTTGGGTGTAGGCAGCAGGTAAATCAGGAGTGTTCCTCGTGAAAGCATCAGCTGCAGAGCCCCTGGGAGAGGGAGTGGCCAGGTAAGTGCCAGGTAGCCACGGGCAAGGCTTAGGATGCTGTGCTGCCTGGCTGCATGGTTGGGGTGTCCAAAGTCTGAGCAGTGTACTTGTGAGTGAGTGGTGGGGGTGAGAGAAAGAGACAGGAATGGCGGCATGTTGGCGGGGCCTCAGTCTGCATCACAACCTCAGCCAGTGTTTAGACTGCCCCCATGGAAGAATGTTGACGAAGCCCTACCTGGGAAGCCCTACTTTCCGTATTCCAACTGGGTGGTGCCCCCCAGGCTCTAGGCTGGGAATTCCCAGGATGGAGACTGGGTCTCAAGTCCCTGTGTCCACAGTTCCCAGTGCCTAGAGTGGTGGAGAGTAGAATGAATAAAAGGGTACATGCGTACTTCCCAAGACAGAACTTTCCCCCTCCTCTCAGGGAGCCCCTCCAGCCTTGGGACAGCTTAGAGGGGAGAAGTCCCTCCTTTTGCTGATGAGACCTGCCCTCTTGGTCTCAGCTCAGTGTATGGCTTCATCCTGGGCTGGCTTAGGATAAACTGAGGGCAGCATGCTGGAATGATCTGCCTTACCTCCCTCTGATGGTCTCTGGCTGCTCCAAGTCACATCCCTACCCTGGCAACTGGCAAAGTAGCTAGGCACGCAGAGCCTCTATAGAGCCAGGTGTGTTCAGGGCTCAGCCCCATCTACTTGGGCAAAAGTAGCTAACTAGTTAATGTTCTTGTCCATGGGGAAGCTCACCTCCTGTGACGCTAAGGCAGGGGATCCACTGCCCAGCAAGCCAGGCTGACACCAGGCAGGATCTCACCTATAGAGGTAACAGAGCAGGTGTGATCAGGAGAATGGAGGGAGAGGCAAGGGGCAGAGGGCAGAGGTGATCTCCCCTGGAATAAGTTGCCACATAAAGGAGAGTTCCCCATCCCTGGAAGGGTGCAAGCAGAGGCTACAAGCAGTGTGGAACAGCTCTTCAGTCTGTGGAGTACAGCTCTTCCAAGCACCCCTCCTTTGGTCCTAGCAGCAAACCTCTGAAGGGTGGGTTCCCTCTGAGTGCTCACAACTTACCCAGTTCAGGTCACAGTGCTAGAGGAAAGATTTGAACCCCATTCTACTCTTAGAACCAGGTTCTCTCCACTTCCTCACAACAGTAGACACCCCCCCACCTTTTTACTTCCTTGGCTTCACTAATTCTACCCAGCCCTCTCAGTCTGAAGAACCCCTCAGGAACACTTCCCCTGACTCCTCTCTAATTGAGTTTACTGCCCCTTCTGTGAGCTCCTTTGATTCTCCATACTTGCCCCAGGGGACCTCTGCCAAATTGTGACCTCTGAGAAGGCAGTAGCAATGATTATCTTGCTCACTGCTTGGCACAGAAAAGTCTCTCAATAAACACTTGTTTCATTACATTCACTTGACCTTGAACAGGTGTAAGCACCTACTATAGCATGATGCTGTGCTGTAGGGGTGGGGCAGATATTAAATAAATATAATCAGAGTTTGGTCAACGGGAACTACCTATGGGAGAGCTGCAGCAAAGTTGGAGAAAGGGAGGTAGTTGTTGCGCACCTGTGTGCACATACACACGTGCATACTGGGGTCCCTAGGGTAGCCTGAATCCATTAATCAAAACATTACAGCTCCTGTCATGAAACTGTCCCTGTACAGATATTTTGTGCAAGTTCCTGTAACCCTCCCTCCTTCACACCTTGGTGATAAAGACTTCCTACTGCAGGTAGCCGCGTAGCACTGTTCTATCCCTGTTGGAATCCCTAAATACTGCTTAGGTTTTTGTAAACCGTTCCTTTATTGGACTCTCCTCAAATTACCCTATTTGAGAGCCTGCCATCTGTCTCCTGCGGAGACTGATAGAAGAAAGCTTAGCGTGTCTGAAGAGAAAGGGGCAATATGGCTGAAATGGGTGACAGGGAGGAGGTGGTATGAATAGGGCAGAGGCTAGATTATAGCCATAAGGAATCTGGAGAAGAGTGTTGAATGAATCCAAGCACACGTTACGTTTGTGCACGCATGAGTAAACAAGAGAGCGAACTCCGGTTTGTGCCGAGAGTAGCCCCTCCTGTCCCTAAGACGACCCCGCCAGGAAAATTTCCCGACGCTTGTGTTCTCTACCCTGCAGGATGCTGGAGGCCCCCAGGCCGGAGGATTCGGAGAGGGGCTGCGAGGCGCCGTGCGCAGCGTCCTGCCACGCGCAGCGCGTCCTGCAGACCCTCAACGCCTATCGGAGGAGTGGCACCCTCACCGACGTGGTTCTGCGCGCGGGTGGCCGCGACTTCCCCTGTCACCGTGCCGCGCTCAGCGCGGGCAGCGCCTACTTTCGCAGCCTGTTCGGGGCCGGTCGGCCCGAGCACTGCCTCGCTGTGGTGCCCGTTGTACAAATGGCACCTGAGGAGCCCGGCACCGGGCCGACAGGAGGGGCAGCGGCCGCGGCACTCGCCGTGGTGCTCGACTACGTCTACGGCGCGGGCGTGCGGCTGCGCGCCGAGGACGAGGCGGCCGCCGTGCTGGCGCTGGCGGAGAGGCTGGGAGTGGTGGGCCTGCGCGAGGTGTGCGCTCGCTTCCTCGAGGGCCGCCTGCGCGCCAACAACAGCCTGGCGCTGCGCCGAGTCGCCGCAGCTTTCTCGCTCGCCTCTCTGGCGGAGCGCTGTGGCCGCGTGCTGCGCCAGGCCTTTTCCGAGGTGGCACGCCACGCTGACTTCCTGGAGCTGGCGCCGGACGAAGTGGAGGCGCTGCTGGCGGACCCGGGGCTGGGCGTGGCGCGCGAAGAGTTGGTGTTCGAGGCCGCCATGCGCTGGGTGCGGCACGACGCGCCCAGCCGCCGCGGGCAGCTGCGGCGCCTGCTGGAGCACGTGCGTCTCCCGCTGCTGGCGCCCGCCTACTTCCTGGAGAAGGTGGAAGCTGATGAGCTGCTGCAGGCCTGCGGCGAGTGCCGTCCACTGCTGCTCGAGGCCCGCGCCAGCTTTATCCTGGGCCGAGAAGCCGGCGCCCTGAGGGCGCGGCCGCGGAGGTACGGTCGCCACTTTCCTGCCTCCCACCCTCAGCTAGTTCCATGTTCTTCGACTACCCACTCATTCCTTCACCATTACTTAATTCACTTAGTCGTGCGTCTTGAATGCATTCGTGATGCATTCGTTCAACATTTCATAGTCCCAGTGTCCGGAATACTACCTTCCAAAAGTTCCCAGAGCAGTGGGGGAGGCACAGGGATGGCCCTGGAAACATTCATTCTCTTGCAGGTCATCTATAACTGAGTGCTTACTCTGTGTAGGTCCTGAAGTGAGTGATTTGGAAACACTCTTTGCACTCTAGGAGCCCAGTGACTAGCGATGGACATACATGCGCAGGGGCATGGAGAGTTAAATAAGAGTTTTGCCAGCCGGGCGCCGTGGCTCAAGCCTGTAATCCCAGCACTTAGGGAGGCTGAGACAGGAGAATCACGAGTTCAAAGCCAGCCTCAGCAATGGTGAGGCGCTAAGCAACTCAGTGAGACCCTGTCTCTACATAAAACACAAAATAGGCTGGGCATGTGGCTCAGTGGTCGAGTGCCCCTGAGTTCAATCCCTGGTACCACAAAAAAAAAAAAAAAAAAGAATAAATAAAAAATAAGAGTTTTGCCCCAGCCCCAGAATGCCAGACCAGGAGGCTGCGGGTGCAATAGTCCAAGATGGTCTGTCGCCCCCATGGGCAAAAGGAAATGACACTTTTACCATTGAATCTCAGGGTCTGGGGCAGAGAAAATTCTCACTGTCAAAGGAATAAAGAAACCACTGACTTAAGAGTTTGGAAAATATGATGAGGTCAGAAGCCTGAAGGGTGGAGAGGTTGCGGGGTTGCTTTGCTGAATGGGTGAGCAGTCCTGTTCAAAGGAATTACAGGACGGCTTTGGGGATGGAGGTTAGAAAAGTGTGAAGGGGATAGATGGGACATGACTTTGAGCAAGCCCTAGCCTGTGATCCTGTTTCTTCCTCTGTGAAAGGGGTAGTAATCCCTACCTACTACCACAGTCATAATAATTAAACGAGGTGATTTTTTAAAAAAAAAATTTTAGTTGTAGATGGACACAATATCTTTATTTATTTATTTTTATGTGGTGCTGAGGATTGAACCCAGTGCCTCACGCATGTGAGGCAAGCGTTCTACCACTGAGCTACAATCCCAGCCCAAACGAGGTGATTTTTATGGGGAAGGACTTTTTAAAGATTTTTTTCTGTAACTCAGAAGTGAACAGAATAAAATTAGTGACCTTTTTCTCCCATTGGTAACCAGAGGGAAGGTTGCCAGTGATGGAGTTCAGTGAGGGCCCTGGAGAGGTGGGTAGAGGGCATGGAAGGGCAGCAGGACTGTGTAGTGTGGTCAGCGAGAGGGTGAGAATGGGCCACATCTCGGCTGCTGGTCAACAGGCCTTGGGTTTATCCCCACGCCAGATTCATGGACCTGGCCGAAGTGATCGTGGTCATTGGTGGTTGTGACCGCAAGGGTCTCCTGAAGCTACCTTTCACCGATGCATACCACCCAGAGAGCCAGCGCTGGACCCCACTGCCCAGCCTACCTGGCTACATGCGCTCAGAGTTTGCGGCCTGTGCTCTTCGCAATGACGTCTACGTTTCTGGTGAGGCGGGGCCGCAGCAGGAGCCCCACAGGATTGGCTCATAGCCTCCCACACACTGCCCCTTTATTCTCCCCTCCAGTCCGGAGCTAGGGGCGGGACTTTGCCTGATAACCTACATTTACTGGCAGAAGTGGTATGTAGCCCAGCAGAGACACACACTGGTGTGGTGGGTGGTGGTCCTCAGCAGCATCGATGCTGGGCTTGGGAGTGGGAAGCATGTGGTCTTCGGCTGGTCATTCCTGGACTCCCAAGTCTCATGAGTTTGCTATTGGAAACTAGGTACCATAATTCTTACATCCTATGGAGGGTTGAGAATGGAAATGAAATCGTGAAGGTGAAGGCAGAAGTGATGGAGGATTACTGGCTTACCCTCTACCCTTCCCTCATCTCTGTGCAGATGGCTGTGCTTTCCCCTGACCCCCAGCACATTCCTGAGGCTCCCACTCTTACTTAGAGTCTCCATCCCGACCTTTGCTTCCCTGAGTATAAAGCACCCCACCAAGGCACCCAGTGAAGATAAGCTCTTTCTTCCTTAATCTGTCCCTTAAGAGCCCTAACTCAAGATCTTCTCTTCATTCATTCAAAGCAGTGTCTGGGATCACAGTCTTACATCAGCTCAAAGGACGTCCTTTCTACTGTCTGCCCTTAACCCTCCCTTTGGATCTAGGGTCCATGCTTCTGGCTCTTTAGGGGTGCTGGGGATAGCAAGAGGACCTGGAGGCAACAGCTGCTTATTTATCCCTAGGGGGCCACATCAAAAGCCGTGATGTGTGGATGTTTAGTTCCCATCTACACACCTGGATCAAAGTAGCCTCGCTGCACAAGGGGAGGTGGAGGCACAAGATGGCAGCAGTGCAGGGTCAGGTAGGCATACAATGTGATTATTGCCCTGGGACCCAAGACACAGATATGGACCATCTGGGGAAAGGCCCTCCAAGAACCTCCCAAAGTAAGAAGGGATCTGAGGTCCAAGAAAGGAAAGGGCCTTGCCTAAGATCACATAATACTAATGCTAACAATAATAGTCATTACTGTAATTATGCATCCTAGTGGTCAAGGGTGTGGGCTATGGGGCCAAACAGTTCAGGTTTGAAACTTGACTCTTCCACTTAAGACAAAAAATTCTAGTTGGGTGTTGGTCGTGCATGCCTGTACTCCTTCCAACTGGGGAGGATAAGGCAAGAGGATTGCACGTTTAGGCTAGCTTCAGTAATTTAGAGAGGCCCTCAGAAACTTAGACCCTGTCTCAAATTATAATATATATTATATATATTTATATGTTTAGTTGTAGATGGACACAATACCTTTTAATTAATTATTTTTATGTAGTGTTGAGGATTGAACCCAGTGCCTCACATGTGAGAGGCAAGCGCTGTGCCACTGAGCCACAACCCCAGCCCCCCCCCCCCTTTGTTTTTGGAGGACTGGGGATGTAGCTTAGTGATAAAAGTGCCCTTGGGTTCAATCCTCAGTACAGAAAAAAAAAAAGTAAAAAGAAAAAAAATTCTGCTAATTATTTTGTAAACTACATCCTAAATTTAAAAACAGAAATGGTGGGCTGGGTGGCACACACTTGTGATCTCAGCGACTCGGAGGCTGAGGCAGGAGGATTGGGAGTTCAAAGCCAGCCTCAACAACCTATCAAGGCCCTAAGCAACTCAGCGAGACCCTGTCTCTAAATAAAATATAAGAAAGGGCTGGGGATTTGGCTCAGTGATTGAGTACCCCTCAGTTCAATCCCCAATACAAAAAAAAACTTCCTTTTTAAATTTTATTTATTTGTTTTATTTATTTTTATTTTTGGTACCAGGGATTGAACCTAGGAATGCTTAACCACTGAACCACATTCCCCAGCCCTATTTTATATTTTATTTAGAGACAGGGTCTCACTTAGTTGCTTAGCGCCTCGCCTTTGCTGAGGCTGGCTTTGAAATTGCAATCCTCCCACTTCAGCCTCCCGAGCTTCTGGGATTACAGGCGTGCGCCACCAAGCCTCGCACAGAAGTGCTTTTTAGAATTGATTAAGTTGAGGTGTTCATAAATTACAAGCTGTTATTAGTAAGCATCATGTATTTGCAGATCTAATATACATTCAGAAGTAATTTTAAAGACCAGCCTCATTATCCCAGGTTAAGGAGAAGCAGCACCTCAGTGAAGTTCCCTAACTGGGTGGAGGCCGCCAGGTAGTGACTGCACTATATTTCCCCGGGGTTAATTTGGAAGGTGGGGTGGGGACAGTTGCCCACTCAGACGGAAGGGTGGGGCCGCAGAGTCGTCTATAGCCCTGAGTCCAGGCGACGTCAATGTTCTCACCCACAGCTGTTCGCGGTGGGTGGCTTCGATGGCCTTCGGCGCCTGCGCAGCGTGGAGCGCTACGACCCCTTCTTCAACACCTGGACCTCCGCCACGCCCCTGCCAGAGGCGGTGAGCTCTGCAGCGATGGCGGCCTGTGCTGGTCGGCTCTACGTTATCGGGGGCGCGGGGCAGGACGGCGTCAATACCGACAAGGTGGGCCCAGGTCTAGGGCATGGAAGGGGCTCTAGAAGTTGAGAATCAGCGGCGCCTACCGTGCGCCAGACGTAAACCTGGGTGCTTGCGTGTGCTCGTCCGTTTTCTCAATCATGTCAGCAGCCCCAGGAGTCATCCTCAGACTTCAAGCAAAGCAATGAGTGCGGAGAAATGACCCCAGTGTCACACCGGCAGCACACCTGGACTCGAATATTCGGGCTGATACCATCCATATGGGTCTGATAGATTAAAAAATTAAGTGAGAGCAGAGATAGGATTGAAGTTTTTTCTCCATTCAAAAGAAAAAAAAAGACAATCATTATT
This sequence comes from Geosciurus inauris, assembly GCA_004024805.1. Lineage (NCBI taxonomy): Eukaryota > Metazoa > Chordata > Mammalia > Rodentia > Sciuridae > Geosciurus > Geosciurus inauris. The sequence continues at coordinate 37,320 of PVHX01000870.1, read as the reverse complement.
GTAAGTCTAGAAGGAAAAGTTAGTCCCACCACCTAAGGATAACTACTACAAATATTTTGGTATATAGCTTTCCAGGTTTCCACAAATTGACTTTTGCTTTTCTGTATTTTGTGTTCTTACTGTAAAATTTTGCATTCTGCTTTTTAATTTAAGTATAAGCACTTTCCACATGCTTAGAATTTTATGGCCATCGTTTCAGTGTCTGTAACATTCCGCTGGGTGGATGAACTATATAGTCTACTAATCTGTTGCATTTAGTTTTTTGTGAATAAAAACTAATTTTCATGGCAGCTCCCTCCCTCCCCGATGGCCTCATAAGCCTGTGGTCCTGGGACCGGAATTTTGCCCAAACCACCTGCCACCATTCCCCTGACTCATTCCTCCAACAAACCTTCGTGGAGCTAAATGGGGGACACCAGCAGTAGTTGGTGCCATTCCACACCTTCTCATGCAGCGCAGATTTGTTAAGGGCTATTCGGGAGGCCTCCAAGGATACAATTGAGGAAAGACAGTAACAGTAAACAGGCAGCCAGCCACATGTGTGCACCCTTGGAAAGGATGCAAGGCATCATAAACACCCATGGGCCCTGAAAGGCCCGTAGACAGCTGTAGCAGCAGGCTGCAAAACCTGTTAGCTGAAACATAGCGGTAACCCCGGAGCACCAGGAAAGAGGGTTGACAATGTATACAACCAGGGACACATCTCTGGTGGGGGGAGAGGGGGTATGTAGACACTACCTCCTCCTGGGATGTGAACTTCTGCCAGCTTGATATTGGGTTCAAATGATTAATCTCATAAGGGACTAATTTCTCCTCCATCAAAGAGACTTTCTTTGGTGGGGAGGGGGAGAAATACCCAGAAGGGCTGTAGGAGTTGGGTGACACGTGAGCTGGACCTTGAAAGATGAGGTGGCTTTTGACAAAGGGCATCCAGTGATTGGGAATAGAACATAGAAAGTAGAACTAGGCTGAGAGCACTCGAGGGCAGGGACAGTGGGTCTCTGTACCCCAGACACTAGCCCAGGCCTGGTTGACATTGGTGGTGTGCTCAGTGTCCATGGGGAGAGGTGGCAGGATGTGGGCAATGGGGCACTTGTAGGCAATGTTTCACCACCACTGCTTTCCTGCCCCTCAGGTACAGTGCTTTGACCCCAAGGAGAACCAGTGGAGCCTGCGGTCACCAGCACCCTTCACGCAGCGGTGTCTTGAGGCTGTCTCCCTGGAGGATACTATCTACGTTGTGGGGGGCCTCCTAAGCAAAATCTTCGCCTATGACCCTGGCACAGATGTCTGGGGGGAGGCCGCTGTCCTCCCCAGCCCTGTGGTAAGTGAAGGATCCCTAGCATGGGCCCTGGCAATGAATAGTCCATTCAGAAAAGTGAAACCCATTCAGGAAAGTGGATCTTGGAAGTGGTGGGTCTTACATGGTACATGGTTCTCTAGCTCTGACCTCCCAGTAATGATCAAACTTGCATTTCACATATGAGGCAGCTGGCCTTAGAGAAGTTGGCCCAAGGCACTGATTAGGACATACTAAGGCAGAGCCTAGAACTCTAAGTGCTGTATCTTTGAGTGGAGGGTTGGTCTAAATGACCCTGAGTGTGTTTCTCCTACCACAAAGGCCTCCAGCTGAGAGCATCTTTTGCAATGGGGAGTGGCGCAAGGATCTGCTAATTTCACTTGCTCCAGTAATAGGAGAAACAGGAGGTCCAAGTCCTCTACTCTGGCGCCTATAGTTCCTTGTCTACTGGACTTTCTGTCCCCTTCCAGAGACTCTAGAGATCATAGAGAGGTGTGGTTGGACTGATGATCCCTGCTAATCCTGACCTTCAGCATTCCTAAGAACCAGGATATTTCTGGCTTCTTAAGTGGTGGTGATGGTGTGATTATTGTTCCTGGTGTATTTACTATATTCCAGGCAATATTGTCTTTGCTTTCTAAGGCACTATGTACGATGCACAATGCTTTAAATATCCCAATTAACTATGCAAGAGTATGCTATGAAGAAAGTACTATTATTCTTCAGCCTTTGCAGATGAGGAAACTTAAGGCCTAGAGCAGATGACCTGATTATGCCATTCATTTTACAAGGGTCAAGCTAGAGCTTGAACTCAGGTCCATCTAAGTTCTGCCTCCCTACGTCTATAGGGAAAGGTTCTATTATCTGGTCTGGCCAGCTAGGGAGCCCCAGGTTGGACCCCATAGTTGACTGTCTCTCTGTTTGTCCACCCAGGAGAGCTGTGGCGTGACTGTGTGTGATGGGAAGGTCCACATCCTCGGCGGGCGGGATGATCATGGGGAAAGCACTGATAGGGTCTTCACCTTTGACCCCAGCAGTGGGCAGGTGGAGGCCCAGCCATCCCTGCAGCGCTGTACCAGCTCCCATGGCTGTGTTACTATTGTCCAGAGCCTAGGCAGGTGATTCAGACTGGGACTGCCTGAGCCAGGAGACAGAGACAGGGAGAACTCAGACACACCACTCTCCCCTCCTAGAACCTCCAACATATTGGCCCCTTAACTTATTGCCCCCTTTTCTTGTAAAAATAAAACCTCATTCAAAGGTTGGGTGCGTTGTGTATTCCAGCTTGAGCCAAGGGGCCTGGGGAAGCAATCCCTAATATCTGCTTCCTGCTTTTATTGTTTAAAAAGCACTTCTATACCATTTTAGTCCATTCAGGTTGCTGTATCAAAATAACCTTAGACTAAGTAACTTATAAACAATAGAAATCTATTTTTCACAGTTCTGTAGGCTGAGAAGTTCAGGATCAAGGCACTAGCAGACTCAGTGTCTGGTGAAGGCTCTGCTTCACAGACGGCACTTTTGTGCTGTGTCCTCACCTAGTGGAAGTGGGCAAGGCAGTTCCCTTCAAAAGTCACTATTCCCAAGTGACTGCATCAGTTCCCCAAAAGCCACACCTCACAATATCATCACACTGGGTATTAGGTTCCACTATGAATTTTAGAGGGAAACCTATTCAGCCCATGAAACACTCATTACCTCATTTACTTTCAAAATAACATTGTGGACATTTCTAAAGTATGAAATATTTTATGAAAGGTGAGGGGCACCAGAGCCATAAGCCTGAGAACCCAGCCACCCTGCCTGTGCATCTGGACCTACCAGATCCCCACCATCAATGTTAGGCACAAGTGCCTGATGCTATTATAAACATTTGGTGTGGCCTAAAGCTCTAGGGGCAGTGATAAAACTTCTGGGTAGGTGGGGGTGTCCTTGGAGAGAGAACAAAACACGCTAGGCACATTTTGAAGCTAAGCCCAAGCCTGGAGTCCTCAGCCAGACCCATCTGCAGAAGCCCCCTTATTTTACTCAGATTGCCTTTTGAAGAGGGGTTATCATCTGTTCCTCCCATTTCCCTCCAGAGCAAGGCCAGTCCCACTGCCCTCCCCATCTTCTAGAGCCCCAGGGCCTGTCTACAGTCTTTCCAGCTGGGGCTGGCCCCTCATAGCCAGACACAAAGGCCCACGTCCCAGCTGGGCTCCGACCCACCGATTATCCCAGATTAGGGAGCCTGTGACCATCTGGACACAGCTGATAATGGCAGCAGGGGGAGGGGAGTGAAAGCCCAGTCCCACTGACCCTGCCTATCCAACCCCATGAGTAACACGCAGAACAAATCTAAGAAGGTTCCATATTGCTTGCCTGCAGGGCAAAAAACAGCACATCCAGGGCAAACTCTTTCAAACAAGGCATTTCACCTGGGTTGGATACTTCCTGTGTGCCAGGCAGAGTGCCCCGTTTCCTCCATGCTAACCATTTGTGTCCCCAGTGCCAATGTTGTTTCTTTCTCTGTGTGCCTGGGCACACCTAATACCCCACACCCCAGAGTTGGCCACTCTCTTCTTGTGCTCTTTGTCTGTTGCCCCTCTTTTATCACCTAGCATCTGACCTGAGATTTTTATGTGCCAGCTCTAAGTTCCCAAAACACTGAGAAGGATGCTTTAAGGTCTCTGTTGTGAGCTTCACCTCTACCCCTCAGTGCCTGAAACAGGGCCACTTACCAAAAACACTCAATCTCATTTCCTGGATTTGTATCTTATACCTATGAGGTAGGCACTATCACCATCTGCCTCTACCCTGACAAATGAGGAAACAGAATTGTCAAGTGGGGTTGAGAGTATAGCTCAATGGTAGAGCACTTGCCTAGTATGCACAAGGTCTTGGGTTAGGCCCCCAGCACCACAAAAAACACTTTTATTCATGGTATATGAATTGCCTAAGGTTACAGGGATAGTAAACAGTGGCCGAGTGAGGATTTAAACCTGGGCCCAGCCTTCTCCAAAGGCTGCTCTCTCCATGCTCCCTCACCCAGGCTCTGCTAAGGCAACAATCTTGTTGAGCACACCACAGCGACCATCAATTCCACCATGAGAAATCTGTTTGATAGGTTACTGTCTGCCCTTAGGAGCTTTCAGCTGGATGAGGGCAGACATGATTTAAACCCTTGATGAGTGAGGCTCACCAGAAACTAAGCAAAAGAGAACACACCAAGTGTTCTAATCTCCTAGGACTTATTGGTTAGCTGAAGAGACCATATGGAGAATCTCCTTGGCTCGGATTCCCCTGCGCTTTGTATCCCAGGCTGACTCTTAGAGAGCCTGTTACCATTCTCTAGGAAGCCAGACCACGAAAATCTGGAGCACAGAACGCTTAGCCATGCAGTTTTATGTTTGTTCTGTTTATGCAGTACTAGAGATTGAACCCAGGGGCACTCTACCACTGAGCTACATCCCAGCCCTTTTTTTTTGAGACAAGGAGTTACTAAATTGCCCAGCCTGGCTTTGAACTTGAAATCTTCCTGCCTCGGCCTCCCAAGTAACTGGGAATAGCTGGGATTGCAGGCATGCACCACCACACCCAGCAGCCACGCAGGTTTAACATGCTCCTCCCAGCTGAGAACAGAGGCTTAATTCATAGTATATTATAGAACCCTCAGACCCAAATCTAGTTGAGTTTTTTGACAAGTTCTGTTGGCACTTTATAATGTTTTATGATTGTTATGCTTTCTTAGTGGTCTTTTAAAGAACAATGACAAAACTTACTTGTATATTAAAAAACAGAATGAAACCCAATTTATCTTGCAATTACCATATGGATTCATTGGATTTTTATAAGTTTAAAACACGTCAAGATCTTGATAATCTTTGCTATACCATGAAAGACTGCTATTTCATCATCCTAAAAATTATTTCATACCATTTAATACAAACTATGCTAGACAAGACTAAGATAATAATGGAAGAATATTACCTGGAAGGAAGATGCAATAGTAAAAAAAAAAATCACTATCATATCATCTTTCAGTTTCCTTATTATGTTTTCCAAAGTATTGTGTCATCTTTTACAAGTCCAAAAACATCAACTGATAATTTGGTATTTCTTATTTTTCTACTCATAATGACAAAAAAGAACATTGAGAGAGGACACTTCATATAAATCAGAAAACGAATGCAGACACATAGCAGCACTCCAGAATGGTGGTGAAATTATTCACATAAGCAGAAATCTTCCTTAGATTCATTTTCTCAAACTCAAGAGTTGGTGATGAATGAATTATTTCCAAACACACAAAAAATGGTATTTTCATCTAACTAAAATATAATAGGAAGATGTTACTTTTTTGTAATAAAAACTTGGACCATCCTGTTTTACTAAAAAGTGGTGTGACAATATTCTTTGATCTTTACAGTAACTGTACACCATAATTTACTAGGTTCATTTCATAGGTAGAGAAATGCTGAAAGCAGTTGTGCACAAATGTGACTGGAGGGAAACAGATGGGATAGAAATTTTTTTTAGTACTAGGGATGGAACCCAGGGGTGCTCTACCATTGAGCTTCAACCCCAACCCCTTTTATATTTTGAGACACAGTCTTGCTAAGTTGCTGAGGCTGGCCTCCAACTTAATGATCCTCCTGCCTCAATCTCCAAACTTTCTGGTATCAACTTGCACCTGGTGAGATATTTTTTAAAACCATGGATTGATCATTGTAATTGGCCTTTTTAAGTCTAAAAATGTTTTATAATTAGGGAATAAAGAAAATGGCTGCCCTCTCAACAAAACTGAGCCATCAAAATTTTCAAAAGTAGCCGGGCGCGGTGGTGCACGCCTGTAATCCCAGCACTTAGGGAGGCTGAGACAGGAGAATCGCGAGTTCAAAGCCAGCCTCAGCAACGGCGAGGCGCTAAGAGACTCAGTGAGACCCTGTCTCTACATAAAACACAAAATAGGGCTGGGGATGTGGCTCAGTGGTCAAGTGCCCCTGAGTTCAATCTCCACTACCAAAAAAAAATTTTTTTTTCAAAAGTATTTTTATGTGCTGAGGATGCAAGTGCAGACACAAACTAATGGAAGCAATGATAGACTAGAGCCTATTAGAGATGTATTTGAAATCTGAAATCAGTAGTTACAAGATGAATATGTTCCAACTTCATGCATGGCAGGAGTACTTTATTGCATTTAAGGGACAGTGCTCATTTTGGGCATATATACCTTCAAAACAAGGAATATGTGAAATTATTTGCCATTTTAATTCACACATGCATACATGTATTTTCACAGATATACATTTACGAACGACAGCCTTAAGGAAATATATTTCACATACCATAAAATTCATCCACTTGAGGGGCTGGGGCTGTGGCTCAGTGGTAGAGCGCTTGCCTTGCATGCGTGAGGCCCTGGGTTCGATCCTCAGCACCACATACAAAGCAAAAGAATAAAGACATTGTGTCCATCTACAACTAAGAAAAAATTAAAAAAAAAAAATTCATCCACTTGAAAGGTCCAGTGGTTTCTAGTATATTTATTCAACATTATGCTGCATTTGTTAAGATATGAATACTTTTGAATGCCTGTTAAACCTTGTAATTATTGTTCACTACCATTCTTAGTTCTGCAAAACATTTGTAAAATGACTTAAACCATATAAGGGGGGTATCCATTGCACCAAAACCGTGAACAATGACAACTATTTTTCCTAGTATGTTGAGGAAAAAAACAGAGTCCATCTCCTTTGGACCCACCCAGGCAGGAAAGCAGGCTTATTATTGTGCCTATTCCCCCACCACACACACACCTTTAAAAGGAAAACAATCTTAAAAAGGCCAGGGAGCTCTATCCTCTCTAGGTAATTTTTTAAAAATTAATTTATTTAAATGCATTTCAAGTCATAGTACATATATACAGCTCAATTTTTCCATCTCTGGTTGCAAACCAGATAGTCACACCATTTGTGTCTTCATACATGCACCAAGGGTAGTGATGACCATCTCAATCTTTACTACACCAGTCCCCCTTCCCTCCCCCACCCCCCCCTTCCCCATCGAGAGTTCCTCCATTTCTCCTAAGTTCCCCATTCTCACCCCCCTTATGTATCAGCATCCACTAATCAGAACATTTGGCATTTGGTTTTTTGGGATTGGCTTACTTCACTTAGCATAATGCTTTCCAGTTCCATCCATTTATCTGCAAATGCCATAACTTTATTCTCTTCTATTGAATAATATTCCACTGTGTATATGCACCAGTTTCTTTATCCATTCATCTATTGAAGGGCATCTGGGTTGCTTCCACAGTTTAGCAATTGTGAATTGTGCTGCTATAAACATTGAAGAGGCTGCATCACTGTAGTATGCTGTTTTTAAATTTTTAGGGTATAGGCCGAGAAGTGGAATAGCTGGATCAAATGGTGGTTCCATTCCAAGTTTTTTAAGGAATCTCCACACTGCTTTCCAGATTGGTTGCACCAGTTTGCAGCTCTCTAGGCAATTTTGGATTCAAAGGATATAGCACCTCTGGTGCACCACACAAAGGGCTGAGAAGCAGGCTGCTCAGGACAGTGGATGGCCCACCAGAGAGTGGGATGAATCTATCATAGTGTTTCCTGCTCAGTGGAGAAAGGCCCAGCTGAGAAAGGCCAGGTTGGGCTGTTAAGTCATTCCTAAGATTTCATGTGACTTGTTCTCAAATCAGAAATGAGAATTTTTAGATATCCTAAATATTTTCCAATGCCTAAGAGAAACTGCCATTCTCCTAAGGTACATACTGCATGAGTTAAACTGACAATTAAGGTTAGTAATGGATCTGCCTGTTACAGGGATGTCGGGCAGATTAAATGAGATGTTTACAGCATATAAACTATTTCCTCACCATGGCCATGCTGCTTGTTATAGTTTGTGGTTTTTTTTTTTTCTTTTTTGGTACCAGAGTGAACTCAGGAGTACTCAACCGCTGAGCCACATCCCCAGCCCTATTTTGCGTTTTATGTAGAGACAAGGTCTCACTGAGTTGCTTGGCACCTCGCTTTTGCTGAGGCTGGCTTTGAACTCTCGATTCTCCTGTCTCAGCCTCCCAAAGTGCTGGGATTACAAGCGTGAGCCACCGCACCCAGCTTATTTTATTTTTTATTTTTGGATATTTTATAGGCTATATTGGTGCTTTTTTTTTGGTTGTTGATGGACGTTTGTTTATTTCTGTGAGGTGCTAAGAACCAAATCCAGTGATGCACACATGCTAGGCAAGCATTCTGCCACTGAGCCACAACCCCAACCCCTATAAATGTAGCTTTGATTAATTACAATTAATCAAATGGGTTGGGAGACAACAGTAAGAATAACAATCAGGTTAAAAATGCTCTCAATGGCACCTGTTTTTCTACTCTGGCATTGGAAGGCCCTGCTTTGAAATATAACAGCTGCATTTGTTCATAGCAACATGGGAGCTCAGAAGTCATTAGATAGCAATTGGGTCAAGGCATGGCAAAAGGCGAAATTTCCCACTTGTAATAAGGGGGTATCAATACCTGCCCACCTGTGACCCTTGAACAACACAGGTCCAATTATACATGAAACTTTTTTAAGATTTGTGACCACTTGAAAAAGCTTGCCAATGAACTCTGCAGCCTACAAATATTGAAAAAATTAAGATGGCTGTTATCATGAATACATAAAATATATGTAGTCTATTTTACCATACACAAAAAATACACTTGTCTATTACAAAGTTAAAATTTATAAAAACTTAGAAACTATACATGGTGTAAAGATAAAGCATTAGTTATATGTGGTGGCATACACTAATTCCAGGGACTCAAGAAGCAGGAAGATCACAAGTTCAAGGCCATCCTCATCAAGTTAGTAACACAAGACCCTGTTTAAAATAGATAAAAAATATAAAAAAGGTTAGGGATGTGCTTCAGTGGTTAAATGCCCCTGGGTTCAGTTCCCAGCACATACACACACAAAAACTGAAACCCAAAGGATGCAATATTAAATAACTGCATAAAACTAGTTCATACTGGGATACTGTAATAATTTCATAGCCATGCTCTGTTGCTCTTGCAGTGAGTTCAATTAATGCCCCACTTAAAATGCCCTGTGGTACTAATCATTCTTGAATGAATGGTTGGTCTCTCCAGTAAATTGCTTTACTGCAGGAAGACATATACAAAGCATTTGTTCATTTTTTATCAGTTAAGGTTTTATAAAGCTTTTAGGGAGTCAAAAGTTATATTGATTTTTATCCACGTGGGTTATCTCTAACCCTCACACTGTTCGTGGGTCAACTGAAGTAATAACAGCAGTTAAAAGCAGTGGGCTAAAAACTATATGCAGACAACCTGAAAGAAGCAGAGGTGTAACTGATGTGCCCTGCTCTGTGCACTAGTATTGAATTCAGACTGGCTACAAGACTGGGGCTTTTAACTATTGCTGTCTCCAGATATATGATATTTAGATTTCCTTTAATTCTCACAATAGCCTGAGAAACTGTTCATCAGAAAAGTTGTGTCACCTTTTCAGTCAGTGTGGCTGTAACAATTTGAACTCGGGTCTCTGCAAAAATCAACTTCTCCCATCACCTCAGCCAACTATTCCATGTGGAAAAGTGTACCGCACAGTCACAACTATGGTATCATCAGTCTTTGCCCAGTTTCCCAGTTACAAATGAAAAAAAACTGGGTGACAGGAAGTAGTAAGCTGGGGTCTGCAGCTGAAACTTCTTGACTTCACCTTGGAGATATAGTTGTGGGGAGGCTCCACAAATAATCACATTTCACTGTGTACTCCAACAGCCTTTGTGATACTGACAATTTGCAAGCCCATATTGTCTGGGAATAACACTCCCCTCTTCAAAATCTTTCCCCACTGTCCTCACATTTTCTGTGCTTCTCCTGATTCTACACTCTTGGTGCCTTTTGGTCCCCAACCTTCACTTGCCCTCTGGGTCTTTCTCTTAAGATTTCACACTTCCAGGTGCTCTCTCCTTGCTTATGGGCAGCTTATCAGCCTTGCAAGTTCTGCAGTCTGTCACCAGCTGCCAAGAATCCTAACAAAACACCTAAGAGCCCAGCCTGACAGTAACCTTTTGGTGCAGAGTCCACAATAGGCTTCAACACTTGTCTTCACATTGCCAAATCACCACCAATGGGATCCAACGACAATTTTACAAAATTTTGGCTGCCCAACATCAATACCTCGCCTAATATGGAGCCAGGGGCACTGTGTTATACACTAATAATCTGAAATTTTCCCTGGGTGCCAGTTCAGCAACTTTGTTTCTTCCTCTCAAGCTGCTACTTACAGCAGTTTCATTACAGTATCACCTGCTGGGAAGTTAATTTTGTCCCACAGATGAGAAAAGTGCCACTTTTAAGTGGATTGATGAGATTTGCAAAAAACTCATTAGGCAAGTAATTTGTGCCGGGGGCAGTGGCTCAAGCCTGTAATCCCAGCACTCAGGGAGGCTGAGACAGGAGAATCGTGAGTTCAAAGCCAGCCTCAGCAACGGCAAGGTGCTAAGCAACTCAGTGAGACCCTGTCTCTACATAAAACACAAAATAGGGCTGGGGATGTGGCTCAGTGGTCGAGTGCCCCTGAGTTCAATCTTCAGTACCAAAAAAAAAAAAAAAAAAAAAAAAGAAAGTAATTTGTCACCTACATACAAAGATCTGTGACTAGCTGTGCCAGTACTAAAGGCTAAGGTCTCAGATGACAACTGTAAACCTGTTTCCAGCACCTAGTTCTCTGTAAATACTCGAATTAGTTTTAACACATTTCACTAGAAATAATCCTGTCTCAACTACATCAGCACAAACTCAGAAATTAACAGGAATAAAGCAGTTTAGCTTAGCGAAAACTTTTGGGTTTAGGGTATGGCTGTGGTAGAGCCCTTAACCAGTATGCTCAAGGACCGGAATTTGAACCCCAGCACCACCCAAAATGCAGTAAAACCCTACCAACATTTTTAGCAAAATTTGCAAAATACCAGTAGTTTTACCCACAAGAAATAAAATCTTCACTTTCCCACTTCTGGTGAAAGGTGAGACCTAAAGAAACTACCTGTCAGATCTGGGGATAAGCACACACAACCATTTTACACATGCGGTTACCACGTAAGCCCAACAAGCAGTTTTTACAAGACCTCACTCAAACCTTCCCAGAAACCTTTCATCAGCTTGAAAGGGCTCATTCCTGGGAGAATGTTGGCCACTTATTTTGGTCAGGCTTTAGTTTCTAGACATATGGTATTACAAAGTAAACTCACCCCAAAGCCAGTAAATGGGCCACTAACACTTAAGCTATGCCAGTGATTAGAGAATTCAGAAGTCAGTACAGTCTGTCCTTGCTATCTATGGGTTTTATGTTCCATCAACCACAGATGAATTAATAAAAATAGACAATGCCTATATTAAACAGGTATGGAGTTCTTTTTAAGGTATAAATAATCTAGATGATTTAAAGCATATGAGATAATGTGCTTAGGTTATATGTGAATATCATACCATTTTATTGAGACTTGAGTCAAAGAGGACTTTGAGTGGCTGGAACCAATCCCCTATAGACACATTGTGTAGGCATTAAAGGTTCTTCCAGAAGGGGAAGACATGTCTGCAAGATGAAAAATTCTTGAGATCTATCGTACAACAATGAATGTACTTAACACTATAGAAGTGTACACTTAAAAATGGTTAAGATAATAATTTTTGCTGCATTTGCCACAGGTTAATGGGGAACATGGACACAGGTGTGCTGTCAACATTATTTAATTCAGTGCAATATTAAGCCCTTACCATACCCAAGGTAATACAAAATATACAGTGCCTGCCCTGGTGCAATTCTATATAGTTAAGACAACCAAATTATCCAACAGCACTTAAGAGGCAGTCTATGGAACCAAGTTATTTATCATCAGCTGGAAAGCATTTCCAGCAGGATGATGGAGCCACCTGACTTGGCCTCCCATTCCTGGAAGTCCTTTCTGAGCTGGGCACAGTGGCATACGCCTGTAATCCCAGCACTCTGGGAGGCTGAGAGGAGAATCACGAGTTCAAAGCCAGCCTCAGCAATGGCGAGGCGCTAAGCAACTCAGCGAGACCCTGTCTCTACATAAAATACAAAATAGGGCTGGGGATGTGGCTCAGTGGTCAAGGACCCGAGTTCAGTCCCTGGTGGGGTGGCCGGGAGGACCGGTCCTGTGACCAATAAAATGTTTTATCAGTCCTGTGGGATTTTTCAAACCAACTTTACCTTCACCAGTTTCACCTAAACAAAAACAGATAAAACATTAGACAATTTAGGTGGTTTTAATAATATTCTAGGCTATAAAGGCTAACTGCACAGGACTTAGGATAAGGATTCTAATATAGTTTTGCACTGCTTAGGCAATTCATTTCTAAGCTTTAAGTAAGCTCAACAGAACTTTACACTTTAAAGATGCTGAGAATTCAGATTAATAAACACATTTAGCATAGTATGACACAAAAATATGTACTTATATTTATTCTCTGTGCAATATGGATTTCCTTATACATCAGGAAAAAATCTTAACCCCCATGGCTTAGTGGTGGGGTGCATGCCTAGCATGTGCAAGGCCCTAGGCCCAATCCCCAACATCCAAACCAAATTCTTTTTTAAACCTATAATCCTGAATAATAGGATAATCAATCAAGGTGTTGCCTGCCAGGCGCCAATCTTCACAATCCCATAGGATATTTCTCTGGTTAGCTCTGCTTGGTTCCTCCAGTCCTGGCCCTTTGCAAATACTGCAAATATGGCTTAAAACAAAAGGTTAAGTGACATTCCACAGGCCAACATAACTCAGCTTCTTGAATACTGGATAGAAAGTCTAGTCAGGCCTTATGTCTTTGTACAAGATTTTATTAAATGTCTTAAAGAGCAACATCCAGACTCCAGATACAGCTGCCAAGGAGACCCTGAAACCAAACAGAGCACAATAGTAAGCAACACTTCACCTCCCAAGTATCACTTACCAAATGGGTACACACTCCCACTTAAGGTTCACATTATAAGATTAACAATGCAGTGAGGCAAAAACCGAAGGCCAAATGTTCTCTCTGGTAAGTGGATACTGATCCATAATGGGGAAGGGGGCATGGGAAGAATGGAGAAACTTTGGTCAAAGGGGAGGGAAGGAAGGGGATGGAACATGGTGACAGGAAAGACGGTGGAATGAAATGGACATCAACACCCTAGGTATGTGCATGATTGCACATAGGGCTTAACTCTACATTGTGCACAACCAGAGAAATGAAAAGTTGTGCTCCATTTGTGCAGAATGAATCAAAATGCATTGTCATGTATACCCAATTAAAATAAATAAATTTTTAAAAAAAATTAAATCCCCCCCCCCCGAAAAAAACACAAGTAACAATAAATAGTTGCTGGTGAGGATGCAAGGAAAAAGATACACTCATAAATTGTTGATGGGATTGCAAATTAGTATGACAGTATGGAATTCCTCAAAAGAGTAGACATGGAACTACAATATGATCCAGCTACCCCTATCCTTGATATTTATCCAAAAGAACTAAAATCAGCACATTATAATGCTGCATACCAATGTTTAGAACAGTGTAATTTAATAGCCTAGTTATGAAACTAGTCCAACTGCCCATCAGTAGAGGAATGGGTAAAGAAAATGTGCTGTGTGTGTGTGTGTGTGTGTATACACATATACACACACACATACACACTCAAGAGTTTTATTTAGCCATAAAGAATGAAACTATGGCATTTGCTGGCAAATGGATGGAACTGGAGAACACCATGCTAAGTAAAGTAAGACAGACTCAGAAAGCCAAGGGTTGAATGCTTTCTCTCATATGTGAAATTAGAAATAAAAATGGAACAAAATGTGGGGGGTCCTGTGAAAGTACATGGTAGATCAGCAGATAATAGGAGAGTAAGGTGGAAGGAGGAGAAGAGGTAAAGGGGAAAAACTGGGGAATGAATTTGACCAAATTGTGCTACGTGCCTATAGGGATTTATCACAATGAATTCCATTTTTATATATAACTATTATGCACCAGTTTTAAAAATAGCAAATAAAAATAAGGAAGACCAATACAGTAGAGAAAGGGGAAGAATCAGGGAAGGGGGAGGGAAAGTATTATGTAATTTAATCCCCGTGACTCAGGAGGCTGAGGCAGGAGGATAACAAGTTCTAGGCCAGCCTCAGCAACTCACCAAAGCCCTAACCATCTTAGTGAGACCCTGTCCCAAAACAATAAAAAAAGGACTGGGAGCCGGGCGTGGTGGCACAAGCCTGTAATCCCAGCACTTAGGGAGGCTGAGACAGGAGAATCGCGAGTTCAAAGCCAGCCTCAGCAACAGCAAGGCACTAAGCAACTCAGTGAGACCCTGTCTCTACGTTAAAAAAAAAATAGGGCTGGGGATGTGGCTCAGTGGTCGAGTGCCCCTGAGTTCAATCTCCAGTACCAAAAAAAAAAGGACTGGGTATGTGGCTCAGTGGTAAACACCCGAGTTCAATTCCCAGTACCAATAATAATAAGAATACAAGAAAGCACCAAAAAACCAAAAACTCAGATGCATAGGAGGCTTGTTGTTAGGGAGCTGCTCAAGGACAAATCAGCCAATTATTAACAAGAGTGCCCTGAAAATCTTGAGCAAGTAAGAGGAGGAAAACTAAATAATTTCAAACACAACAGTAAAAGCAGGATCTTCTTTCTTAGATCAGCCACCCCAACAGAACTGTGAATTAAATGGGTCCCAGGTTCCAACTTGTAGACTCCCACGTACAGCAAGTAGAATCCAATTTTATTCACCAAGTGCTTATTATCACAGTTTGATACCAGTGTGCACACATGTGATTGCACACACACACACACAAGGAGTAGGAAGGACCCTGCAGACTTACCTGTTATGCTGTAGGGACTGGCTGGGGCATGGCAGGTGGCTCTGGCTTCCCACCCTTCTGTTCTGAGATAGGGGTGGTGGGCAGGATCTCATCTTTGGGTTCCACGATGCTCACGTGGTCAGGCAGAGGCTTCTTAGGGCCAATTTTACCACTTGGGTCCCAGGGCAGCATGATCTTCACTTTGATGCCCAGCACACCTAAGGACATCAGATAGGAACTAAATGGTGTTTCACTAGCGCCCCACCACCACCACAATAGGACAGAAAAGAGCAATTTTCTCAAGCACCATTGGATCTGGCCCCTTCTCAGACAAATGCCTCTAAATCAATCAGCGAACAGGACACTTTTGCAAAAGGAACCCTGCACAGCACCACAGAACATGGCACTGACAAGGACCAAGAGCAGGATGTGACCTTTCTGACTCGTCATCATATCATCACTGAAGGGTACAGAAAAGGCTGAGACAAACAACTATCAATTTGATGACCTCAATAATGCAAATTTTACATCCTACGCAGCTAATCGATAAATTCAAGGAGTACAAATATGCCCAGCTATTTCCAAGGCAAATCTTCACAAACAATGAGGTGTATATGAAAAACCATATCTGCTTTATGCCCTTATGCCCTTTGCTTACCCTGTCTGAGTAGCACGTGGCGCACGGCAGTGTCAACATAGTAGTTAACAGGGTCCCCGCTGTGGATCATCAGGCCATCCACGAACTTCATGGATTTAGCTCTCTGTCCTCGGAGTTTCCCAGACACCACAACCTCACAACCCTTGGCTCCACTCTCCATGATGAACCGCAGCACACCATAGCAGGCCCTTTGGAAGAACAAAAGAAACGCACCCTTATTATTAACAAAGACAAAATTCATCTACCCACTCCATCAAGTTTAAAAAAAAAAAAAACTTGCTTTTTCTTATTTCCAATGATCCCCCCCTTTTTTTTTTTTTGTACCAAGGATTGAACTCAGGGGCCCTCGACCACTGAGCCACATCCCCAGCCCTATTTTGTTTTATGTAGAAACAGGGTCTCACTGAGTTGCTTAGCGCCTTGCTGTTGCTGAGGCTGGCTTTGAACTTGCGATTCTCCTGTCTCAGCCTAAGTGGGAGGGATTACAAGCCACCTCACCTGGCTTCCAATGATCCTTTAATGAAGAGCAAATCAAACCACAGTCTGGCCCAAAAAACATCAATTCTTTTCTAGTCTTCTCATAACTAATCTTAGGCTAATTTTCCTTAGGGAATTAATGTTAAGCTCCAAGCAATGAAGTGATGGCCAACCTTGCCTGCATATCACCTCAGAGGGCTTTATAAAAACCAAACCCTGATGCCTAGGCTCTTCTCCAGACTACAATGGCAATCTGGAGTGGCAAAGCTCAGGGAGAGGTATTTCAAAAGTGCTCCCTAGGTAGTTCTTACACACAACTAAAGTTGAGAATGACACTTTAAAGCTTCACAAGTACAGCCAGGCACATTGGTGCATGCCTGTAATCCAGAGACTCAGGAGGCTGAGGTAGGAGGATCCCAAGTTCAAGGCCAGCCTCAGCAACTTAGTGAGGCCCTACACAAACACAACTTAGCAATACTCTTGTCTCAAAATACAAAAACACAAACCCACTGTCAGTTACTAGGGTCACTCACTATATGGTTTACCGAAATAGTCAACCTCTAGAATTCATACTCACTACTAAACATGAGCAGTATATGGGAACCTGGCTATCTTGATATCAGAGTACTGGAAAAATCTTTTAGATCTATAAAACTCAATCTTTAAAATACCCTCATCCCTGCCATCTCATCCATTACTTTACATCCTGTAAGATACCAACTGGATTATTAACCTCCTCCACGCCCCTTTTCAATCTCATTTAATCCTCACACTAAGGACAGTTGCCATAACCCAATGACCCTAAGGTATAGGAGACCCAAGGGTCAGAGAAAACTCAGTAACTCGCTTAGGTTGCAGAATTGCCAAGTTAACTGTAATGTCTGCAAAAATCATGCAGAGGCCTGTTTAGACAGAGCTGGGCCACACCCCTCCAGTTTCCCATTCAACAGGTACTGGATAAAAACTGAGTTTTTATTTCTAAGAAGTTCCCAAGTGATGGTAGTAATGTTAGCCCAGGAATAAAACTTCAGAAACATTGTTATAAGCAGCGAAACTAGCACTCAAATCAAGTGTCTTTTCCACATGTCCTTGCCTATACTACCTAACCCCACCAGGCCACCTTCCTATAGCAGAACACCCGTGTCATCCCTAGGCTGAAAAACATCCCTTCCTCCAGGGCTCTGTAGTCAAGTACTGTCTAAATTCCAAACAAGGACAAGACACTCCACAAATAGTCAAACTGCAAAAAGAGTTTGTCAACCCAACTCTCTAATACCCTTTATACCTTTATCACTCCTCACTGTTCTAACTATAGTTTACAGAGATTAAGTGTCTAGATTTTAAGCTCTCTCCCACCAGGACTGTGTTATGTCTTCACAGCCAATATTAAGGGTGAATTCATTAGTGGATCTGTATGACTTCTAGCTGGCTTCAATTGAGGTATCCCACAAGTGCCAAAGCACACTTATTGCCTCTAGATACATAACACCAGCCTAGTTAATACGTTGAATTATTCCTTAGTGGGGGCCTGCAGTTCTAGTTCTATTTTACTCCCAAAGCACACAAAATACTTCTCCATTACAGCACTGACTATCCTTTATGAGCTTTGCTTCTTTACTAATCTTGTCAGCCTACCAGTTCAGCAATGCCATGCATTAGTAGAATCTTTTCATCAGACACTACATGATCCTATCACTCAATAAGAATTCATTTGCTAAATAAAAAAAATGACAGATCCCATATTCTGATCCACACAAGAAGTGCATAACCATCGAGTTTCAGGACACTTACCTTCGTACAGCAAGCCCTCCTAGGAGTTTGTATCGCAGTGACTCTGCCTGGGCAATGGCACACAGACCTCTCGTGGCAACCTTTTCGGCATAAAGCTTTAAAGAAAGCAAGACACATGCTGTTACCTTTACCATTTTCAACTACAAGCCAGCACGATCATCTTTTCCTACACCATCATTTATATCACTGTAATATCCCCTAAGAACTGAAAGTACTTCTACCCACACATGGTACACAGTGACACATTTTTCACTGTCCTCACACCACTGGCTCACCCTAAAGCCACATCTGGAAGACCAATGGGGTAGCCAGTCTACCCTGTTATCTTTTCTATACCCAAGAAAAGTAAATGTAAGTAAACATTCTTTAACCACCAGAAATTAGTTGAACAGACCTATAAAATTAAGCCCACTGCTTATCAAGAGAACTTTAACAAAACACAATTTGTAATATTCACTGATCATGAATACATCAAAGTTTCCAAGGTTACATGAGGGTTTTTAGAAGTACCATTCTAAAGAGCTATTTCCAAGTCCATAATCATCTCTGGCATAAACCAGGACCACTTACCTCTACGCTGCCCTCAGGGAAGCCAAATCTCTTCTGAACTACCGCAGTCAATTCCCGGATCCGCCGCCCCTTCTCACCAAGAACATTCTGTGTCCTAAAGGAAAAAAGCGACAGTTCATGATTCTCATAAAATTCTGTATCTAACTTCAAATCTTAAATTTATGTGTTTTTTTCTTTTTTTGGTGGTACGAGGGACTGAATAACCCAGGGATGTTCTACCACTGAACTGCACCCCTACACCCCACCTTTAGACAGGGTTTCACTAAGTTGCTGAGGGTCTTGCTAAGTTGCCTAGACTGGCCTTGAATTTGGGATAATATGTGACCAAGTCTTCCAAATTGCTAAGATTACAAGCATGTGCCACTGTGCCCAGCTTAGCAAATATAAAATTTAAATAACAAGAATTAAGATAAAAATTTTTAAAATTCAGCTTTTAAAAGACAAGTGGAAGACAAACTGCAGACTGCAGACAAGTGGAAGACAAACAGTGCCTTCCCCAATTCTCTAGTAGTGTCTGGTCCTGTCTGTCCATCCCACCCGGCTCAGAGCTCTGGGAGGGTAGAACCCTTGTGGGTTCTCCCAGAGCCAGGATGAGAAATGTCAATAAAGGACCATTGGCTAGGTAGTACAGTGATGCACACCCATACTCCCACCTACTCTGGATGATACAAAGTTCAAGGCCAGCCCAGGCACTGTAGTGAGACCTTCTCTCAAAATAAAAAATGAGGGATGGGAATGGGGATATAGCTCTGTGGTAGAGCATCCATCCCTGAGTTCTATCTCCAATACTGAAGGGGAAAAAAAGCATTCACCAAGGTAAGATTCACTGGTTGTTTCCAAAGTTTATATGAATAAGTCACCTTAGTACATACAACAATTATAGACAACAACCAATCAAGTGAGTTTTTACCTGGTGGCTAAGATAATGATTTCTGTCCTGGTTGGTGTAACTCGGACTTCAACTCCAGAGTAGCCATCTTCAGCCAGCTCCCGAGTGAGAAACTCATTTAACTCAGCTTTGAAGATGCCATCAGCAACAAACTAACAACAAAAAACAAGTTAAAAATTAGGCACAAGTGCAGGCTTACTTTGCCCTGAACTGGTCTAGTTTATCAGTCAACAAATCACTCATTACAATGCAATACCTCCAACAAATAACCCATCAATCATCCTAATACCTTTTTTTTTTTTGGTGCCAGGGATTGAACCCAGGGCCAACTTAACTGCTGAGCTACATCCTCACCACTTCATGTTTTTATTTTGAGGGAGGCCTCACCAAGTTGCTGAGGCTGAGCTCAAACCACAGCCTCCTTAGTTGCTGGGATTATAGGCATGTGCCACCACACCCAACCAACCATCCCAATATTCCTATTCCAACAGGAATACAGTAGCCCTTCTCAGACAAATGCCTCTAGGTCATCTTTAGTTTCTTCTACCAGGGTCCTTCAAACTGTGCCATAGAACATAGCACAGAGTAGGGCCACATGGCCAAAGACAAACCAAGTCAGACTCGTCATCATCTCTTCACTGAAGGGCCTAAATTTGTATTTATACACGTAAAATAAAAGGCTGCCCTAAAGTGGCACATATACACTTCATTCAGCACAGCAGGAACACCTATGTAATTTGTCAAAGGAGCAGTGTGGACTAAAGATAGCAGTCTCACTTGGGGACACAACTTGGTCACAAAAATACCACCATGTTTATCTTGTCTTAACATACCTGTGAACTGATCTGGCAAAATCTACTCAGGAACATAGCGGACTTAATTCTAAGATTGACAAAAACAAATCGTCTATTTCTAAAGCTAATGACTTTTATTGATCTCTACCATGGAATGACAAAAAATTAAACCCGCGGATCTCCAGACGGAGCAAATGTCAGTAGCCTCTCCAACTGAGGCCTTTGGGGTCGGAAGCCTCCATGGAGACACTTAGCAAGGAAACAAAAACACACAGCTGTCTCCTCTTCCCAAAACCGTGGGATGAAATGTGACGGCTCACGCCCTCTAAATGCTACATGTGTGCTAATTTTATCGACCAAGAAATGCTCACACGCTCCTTCTCCCAGGGAGGTGGGGCGCCCAGTGCTCATCTAAATCGCGAACTAGGGAAGTCTGTATCTTCCCCCGCCACACTGCGCTCGGCCGCCGCGGGCCTCGCCCTCAATCCACTGCCATCCGCAGCCCGCGGGAACGCAAGACGGCCACAGCCACTTCCTGGAACAAAGCACGGAGCTGTGGGTCTCTCGGTAACACCTCGAGAAACCCTAGGCTCCGTGCGTCGCCAGAGTTCCCTGTTCTTGGGCCCAGAGGCTCACCTTCCTCTTCTTGGAAATCTGCACCGCCATCTTGCCGCCGCGCGCCCGGAAAGGAAAGGAAGAAGCAGGCGGGCGGAAGTGAGTATAAAGGGCGCGGAGCGACGACGAAAAGCTGCGCGACGTCGACGCCTGCGGGCGCTCACGGGAAATGCAGTTTCACGTAAAGAAGGTGTTTAAAGCAAGCGTAACGGAGACGCTTGTAGGCAGAATAGAACTGCAGGGGAGTTTGGAGCCTAGTTCTCATCGTTCAAACCAAGAAACAAAACACCACCACCACCAAAAAAACGATCAACGTGTAGCGCAGAGATGGAAAGTACAGGTATAAACTCACAAAGCAACAGAACTTGATCAGCGTGGAATCCTGGTCACTACACATTCCAGTCTACAGTAATGAAAATCTGCTGAAAGCCCTCAATGAAATTTATTCAGGCACCACCCCCTATCTCCTCCAATCTGCGCCTATTTCCTCTGTTCTAAATGGTGATAATAATAAAACTTAACATTTATTAAATGTCCTAGGGACTGTTCTGTGATTTTTATATTATTAACTAATGTACCCCCACCTCACTTTGATAAAAGTCCGTTAAAATTTGTATCAGAAGTGAGGCGGAGTATTGGCTCACCTGCTCATTCTTTTTCAGCCAAAGAAAAAAAGAAAAGAAAAAAGCCATTTCAATTTATAAATGTCTAGCAGGGCGCAGTGGCGCGTCCCTGTAATCCCAGGGATTTGGGAGAATGAGGCAGGAGGGTTGCAGGTTGGAGGCCATCTTCGGCAATTTGTCAAGATCCTGTGTCAAAAAATAAAGAGTTGGAGATGTAGCTCAGTGGTAAAGCACCCCTATTAGATGAAAAATAACTTTTCAGTGTACCACTGAACTGTTTACTTAACTTCACTTAAGCAAAGTCTCTAGAAGCCTCGCTCAATTATTTTCTGTGTTTAGCAGCCATTTTGAGTATTTAATTCCAGCAAAGTGACCTGTTGTCATAAACTTAACAGTTCTGTGGGAGCTGAGACCAACCAAGAGGAAAAGAAGTGAATAAACCAGGAATAGATAGGTGTGGACATGATATATCTTGAATGTGGATTGAGGTTGAAGATAAATTGAAAATGATGCAATCATGCTCTGGGTATTTACTAGGGGGGTAAAGTGCCGAGAAACTAAAGAAAAAGAAAATGATGCTGTGGTTACTGATTTCAGTGGTGGATGCTTGGTGACAGCACTTGCTGAGATGAATCCAGGGACAGGTTTCTTATCCTCCCTCCATCTGTCATATTCCTCTGTTCTTCACACCTCTTCCTGCTCACCGTCTGTAAACTCAGTGGTGTCAGGTTGCTGAAACCATAACCCTGGTGAATTTGCCAGTCTGACTTTTCTGTTTTCACTAGGGTTGTGGGTGCTATAGGAGAGCACCTTACCTTGAATGCTGGGGACACAGTGGCCTACTTCAAATAGGCTAGTCCTTTTAGGTGTATTTCCTACATTTTCCCATTCTGATATTTGTCTCATCCTCCCACAGTGTCAAATATAATCTTTTTTTTTAATATTTTTTAGTTGTAGATGGACACAATATCTTTAATTTATTTTATGTGGTGCTGAGGATCGAACCCAGTGCCTCACGCATGTGAGGCGAGCGCTCTACCACTGAGCCACAATCCCAGTCCCAAATATAATCTTTTTCAAATCATGAACCACAGCATTTTATCCTCACTCTCAGTAGTTAACTTCCCTCTTGATCCCTTGCCCCCCAAACAGATTGTACAGGCATGAACTGCCTTCCATTCATCTTATAATCCTATATACCCATGGCCATATTCTCTTTCTTTCCTCTCAGTTTAGGAAAAAGACACTCTTCTTGCCCAAGATCAGCCTTACCTTTGTGTTCTGGTTTGAGTTTCTTTCCTTTTCTTTTTTTAACCTGGTTTGGGTACTGGTATTGAACCCAGGGGTGCTTACCACTAAGCTACATCCCCAGCCTTTTTTATTTTATTTTGAGACAGGGTCTCAATGACTTTCTTTGTGCCTCACTAAGTTGCTGAGGCTGGCTTTGAACTCGAGATCCTCCTGCCTCAGCCTCCAGAATATTTGAGACTACAAGTGGGCAGCACCATGCCTTGTCTTAGTTTTGTTTCTTTGAAACATTGCTTTAATAATCATTCCTTCCCTTTCCTGTGATACTCTTCCTTTATACTAGCTCTTTCTCTTCTTTGCCATCCCCCATGTTAAATATGCCACTCACTTTCTCCAGGTGGTACCTCTCCTAGTTGCTTTCATAGCATTGTGTATGACCCCAACTATGACACTCCTCTCACCAGGTTGAAATGGTCTGTTTATGTGTTTCTCTCACTAGACCCTCAACTCTCTAAAAGCCTGGACTAAATCTGCTTTGTTCATTATATCCAGAGCCTAGGATCTAGCCAGGCTCAAGCCCAGTCAATACACATCTGTGAGCAAACAAATCCATGCATGAATTCTGATTTTTAGATCAGTTCCTGGTAACATTGTTCTTAGAAATTTGCTTGCAAGTACTGTTTCTTTTCTGGAATGTTCATAAAACCAATGTCTGAAGATTGAGGACTGAAGATGAAACTATAACAAGTGCTCTGAGATAAATACCTCTCTTGTGGTTCTGTGATACCTCATCTCCAGCCCTTCCCCAGTGATGTAGGAGGCTGCCTGGGTATCATCCTCTGGTCCAACAGAAAAACCATAAAAGAAGACTTTGTCTTTATTATAACGCTCTTTGTTTTATGTAAGACTGATATAAGAAAAATGACATTCTATTAATCCAAATAATGCTAGTAAATTATAGTTTAGTCATTGAGTTCTAACAGAGCAGACTATAGGAGTGCCTTCATCTTTTCCAGGGTATCTAAAATGTAAATAGATTTTATCCAGTTAGCCCATAGTGTCACAGAACTGCCCTTAGATATGTGAAGAAAAAAGACTGTGTGTCTGAGAATACATGCAACTTTGTGGCCACCTTGGGCCATGTCATGGGCCCAATGACACCAAAAAGTAACTTTCCTGAAATTCTTCAAATCCAAGGGTGAGAACTGCTGTAGTTGAATGAGAGCAGTTTGGTGGCTTCAAGACCAGTAAAATGAGAACCTCATAGAAAGCATTTAGTTTACCTAAATCCAGCTTCAGGGGCCTAACAAAAAAGGAGAGAGAGTTTAAGCAGTGTGAACATGGAAGTGCCCACCTCCCTGCCCCAGGAGAGCCTGGATCAGAGCCAGACAGGAGGACAGAGTCACTTCATCTGTTGTTGCAAGTAGTCTAGCCTTGCTCTCCTGTGGCCTCATCATGGGGTGACCATCTAGTTGAGTTGGGTGTTCAAACATTGATTTTCTTTTTCCTGAAAGACCCCTGAACAAGCTAACTATTTTAATCTAGTGTTTAAACAAACAAACAAACAAACAAACAAACAGGGATTCTTACCAATCCTGGAGGAAGATCTAATCACAAAGAGAGGATATATCTGTTCCCACTAGGACTACTCTTAAAGGACTGCTGTTCCAGGGTAATAGTGAGAATATTTGATTGTCACTTTTTTTCCCTTTTTCTTCTTTTACAGAGTTGGGGATTGAACCCAGGGTCTTGCACATACTAGACAGATACTCTACCATTATATCCTCAGCCCTTTTTATTTTATTTTGAGATAAGATCTTGCTAAATTTCCCAGGCTCATCTTGAATTTGAATCCTCCTGCCTTAGCCTCCATAGTAGCTGGGAAGAATAGTTTCTGTTGTTTGACTTTTCTTATAATGAAAATATATTCCCATAGTACTTGTGAAATGAAAAATTAAGGAAAAAAAACATGCAAGGAGCTACAAGCATATAGAGTTTGGATCACATGGTTTCTTGTGAAACAAAGTGTCTCTGCCTGCAGTACCAAATCCCATAATCCTTTCTGCAGAAAGTTCAGTGTCTGTTAGTAGTAGTATAAATCTATGCTGAGTCTATAGAGTCACTGAAATGTGGTTTCTCAGAGTGCAAAAGTGCTGTTAAGTATCAAAATACCAGACTTCAAGTATTTTAAAAAAGAACATAAAATATATAATTTTTATATTGATTACATGTTGAAAGAATAACATTTTAGATATAGTAAGTGAAATTTTTTGAATTTGAATCCAGAGGGCATTTAACCACTGAGCTACATCCTTAGGCTTTTTAAAATTTTTACTTTGAGACAGGGTTCTGCTAAGTTGCCCAGACAGCCTGTGATCCTTCTGCCTCAGCTTCCTGAGTCACTGGGAGTATAGATGTGTGCCACAGTGCCCGGCTCTAAAATATGTTACTAAAACTAAGTTCTCCTGTTTCTTTTTGCTTTTGTTTTTTTCACATGGCTACTAGAAAATTCAGAATTATATTTTTGACATTTGAGGCTTTCATTATATTTTGTTTTACTGTACTTCTGTAATCTTTTCAACTCCAGAGATCAATGGTGTTTTACTTATTTCCATGAGATACCGCACAGTGACTGAGCATCAGCAATTAGTAAGATTTAATGAAAAGTCTTATTTTTCATCACAGACGTAATGAAAATAAATGGTTTACAAGGAGTTACAAAGAATGTTAAAAACCGATCCCATTTCTCTGTTTGTCTAGGGACCTGGAAAACTCACAGCTAAGTTTCATGCTCTGCTGAGTTCCTGGAACCCCCCACTGTGGCCCAGAAGATCAGCTCTGGAAAAATGGAGGAGGCAAATCAAGAGAATTTAGGGCGTTTCTGGATCTAAGGAAATGAGACCATCACAGTCCTTCTTACCCATATACACATCTTCTTTATAAACTGAAGTCTGAGTGATCCAGTGAAGGGGTAGAGGTTAACTCAGTGAGTGTAATCACTTGGCCTTGTTCAATTTTCCTGAACAATCTGGCTGTGTGGCCACTCAGTCCACACAGATAATAGGATATGGGTTTAAATCCTTGCCTTCTAGCCATTCAGAACACCTTTCAGACCAAACAGTACTTTGGAGAAATTCTAGATTTTTAATTTAACAAAATTTTACCAAGCATCAATTTAGTATGGTGGAATGTTTAAGGTCACAGACTTGAACTAGACAACCTGAGTTTACATCCCTGATATGGTTGTTTACTAGCTATGCGACCTGAGGAAATTTATCTCTGCATCAGTTTCCTCATGTGTAAAATAAGGTGAAAATAATAATAAGTCCCCATTATGACATAGTTCTGAGATTAAATGAATTAATATAGGCAAAGTGCTTAGCACATGGGACATAGAAAGTGTTCAGTTAGCATTGGTTATTATTACTTGGAACAAGTGTCTGTGCCAGGTCCTGGGGTCACTAATGAATCTGATTTAGTGGGTCGGGGATACAGATAAATAAATATGATAAGCATCTTCAGTATCATGGTAGGGATGACTGGGCACTG
The DNA here is from genome assembly GCA_004024805.1 of Geosciurus inauris. Classification (NCBI taxonomy): domain Eukaryota; kingdom Metazoa; phylum Chordata; class Mammalia; order Rodentia; family Sciuridae; genus Geosciurus; species Geosciurus inauris. The sequence goes on along the minus strand of PVHX01000870.1, from coordinate 10,930 downwards.
CAGGAGCTTTTAGAATGGCAGAGAGTAGGAAAAGATGTCACAATGAGTTGAGGCTCACAAGAGATGCGTGTGTACCAGACCATGGAACACTTTAGGCAGAGCCAATGAGCCAAATAAAGCCTTTGGGAACAAAAGAGATTAATGATAATTAATGAATTATGAAAATAGTTTTCTTCTTCTGATTCAAAATAATAAAATGTTTTCATTAAAAAATGAAGAAAAATGACGCAGGAAAATAAAAATGACACTGTGCTGGTTAATGAAAACTTTGGGAGCACGAGATCTCTCCCTAGGGTCAATATTCACTATGAGGAGTGGATGTGCCCCTGTGATAAGACATAACTGGGGCACCATAATACACAGGTGCACCAAAGGATGCTGGAGCCATGGGAAGAGGGTAGAGAGGGAGCGACAGCTCAGGGGAGGTGCTGAGGTAGGGAAATTTGCAGCCAGCTCAATCTGTTTCACATTCCAGTGCTGCTGCTTACAAGCAGGCAAATCATTTAACTTCTCTGAGCCTCAGATTCTTCACCTGAAAAGCAGAGAAATTATCATTAATCTCACAGAATTTCTGTGATTGAGTGAAATGATATCTGTAAAGCTCTTGGTTTAGTACCCAGCACATGGAAAGTATTTGTTAGATGGGACAGATTATCATTGCTGTTAAAGCAAACACACACCCAGGTTTAATCTTCAGTGACTTTGGTTAAGGCAAGTCTCTTTCAGCAATGCCAACATGTGGCTCACATCTCTGCTCTTCACAGACAACCAAAACACCACTGCCTTTCATTCTCAAGTGCACAGGACACTCACTATTTTACTGTCATGCAGCAGTTCCACACTGAGTACATAACCTAGAGTCCTGGTCCTCCAGAACTTGTGTTTATGTTCTCCCTTCAAGAATTTGAAGGATACAGTTTTCCTTTGTCCTTTTAAGTTAAATATATGTATATATTTGTGTCAGCGGGTGCTGGAAATGGAACCCAGGGCCTTGTGCAGGGTAAGCAGTTGTTCTACCACTGAGCCACATCTCCAACCCAAGTTATGTAGAGCTTTAACATAGGTAGATCTTTTCACCATAAGTTTAAATGAACTTGCAAAAACTATAGTTTTCAGCATAATCTTAATGTCGACACTTGAAAATAAAGTAGTCAGTCACTATTTTAAAATGTCCCCCATCCATGGGAACATAAATATCACAGAAATTTGATGCAATTATCCACTTAAAAATAAGCAAATATGTTTTCACAGTTATGTTGCTATGTTTTCTCCTCTAATTTATATTTCCATTCCACACAATCCTGGGAATATCTTTGTGCACCCTGGAAAATCCAGAATTCCCAGTGGAGTTGATCCATGACCTCTTCCCCAGCCACTCCTCTTGCCCTGGTTGGCTGAGCCAACTCAGGTTTGGTCTAGCTGGGCAATTTTCCAGAAAGACCCAGCTGGATATTTTCCCAGCCTAGTGACCAGATGAAATTTAGTTCCTTTCCATTCCCTTTATTTACTTATCAAGAAGGTTCTGAATCAGAGTCCCAGCATGCAGGGACACTCTTCTTCTTCTTCTTTTTTAATATTTTCTTAGTTGTAGAGGGACACAATGTCTTTGTTTTTTTTTTTTTTTAATTTTTTTTAGTTGTAGATGGACACAATACCTTTATTTATTCTTTTTTTAAAAAGATTTTTCTTATTTGTAGATGAACACAATGTCTTTATTTTATTGCTTTGTATGTGGTGCTGAGGATAGAACCCAGGGCCTCACGCATGCGAAGCAAGCACTCTACTGCTGAGCTACAATCCCAGCCCCTATTTATTCATTTTTATGTGGTGCTGAGGATCAAACCCAGTGCTTCACGCATGCAAGGCAAGTGCTCTACCACGGAGCTACGGCCCCAGCCTGCAGGGACACTCTTAAAAGATTGCTGCTTAGCCGGGCACGGCGGCGCGCACCTGTAATTCCAGCACTTTGGGAGACTGACACAGGAGAACCGCGAGTTCAAAGCCAGCCTCAGCAACGGCGAGGCTCTAAGCAGTTCAGTAAGACCCTGTCTCTACATAAAACACAAAATAGGGCTGGGGGTGTGGCTCAGTGGTTGAGTACTGCTGCGTTCAATCCCCAGTACCAAAAAAAAAAAAAAAAAAAAAAAAAGATTGCTGCTTATATGAGTAACAATTTCACATGTTAATAGGTACAATAACTGAGAGTTTATAATGTACCAGAAGCTGTGCTAAATAATTTTTATACATATGGCTCCATAAGCCTTACAATGTAGTTAAACCTGTTACCATACTATTAACACGTTTTACCAACAAAAGGATTCTGTCCTGAGATCAGAAACCCAGTTCACCAAATCAAATTACAGGAATTTAAAGGGAAAGGTAACATCATTTTCTAGACATAATTGATCATTTTCCACCAGCCAGAAGCAGCACATAAAGAACTTGAGATACTTAAAGCTTTTTTTTTTTTGGTATGGGGATTGAACTCAGGGGCACTTGACCACCGAGCCACATCCCCAGCCCTATTTTGTGTTTTATGTAGAGACAGGGTCTCACTGAGTTGCTTAGCGCCTCGCCCTTGCTGAGGCTGGCTTTGAACTCGCGGTTCTCCTGTCTTAGCTTCCCTAAGTGCTGGGATTACAGGCATGCATCACCGCGCCCAGCAAGGCATCTTACATACGGGTATGTATTGATACCTGTTGTGAGAGTGATAGATCAAGACCGTGAATTGTAAATTGGGGAAGGGGGAGACCAGTAAATAGAAACCAGGAAATGACCTAAATTCCTTCAGTCAAGGGCTTTGGTGGCGCTGGGGATTGAACCCAGTGCCTTGGCACATGATAAGCAAGCGTTCTACCGCTGAACTATATCTCCAGCCCGCTATTGGATGCCTTTACATAACTAAAATTATAGTAGGTAAGTAGAATAAATGATTTGGGATCACAGTGTTTCAGGATAGCAAGTCCAGTACAGTTCCAACGGTGAAGACAAGATGTCGCTGAAGAGCCGGAGGGAAGCTTAGAAGAGAAACCACTAGAGGGCGGCAGAGCACAGAGGAGGAGAGGGTCTGTCGCCGGTGTCCTGGGTGGTCCAGCAGCAGCCCTGAACCTTTCTTTATTCAACAGCCTTACTGCGGGACGCTCCTGCCTACCTTCTGTGACGCAGACCTAGCTTCTCATGCAGTGAAAGGTAAGCTGGTCGCCTGTAGGCAGGTTATGGTCCAAAGCTGTTCAACAGAAATATAGCGTGAGCCACGTATGTAATTTCAAGTTTTGTAATAGCCACCTAGAAAGAGATGAAAAGGGACAGATGAGCCGAGCACAGTGGTACCCTCCTGTAAATCCCAGCGACTCAGAAAGCTGAGGCAGGAGGATTGCAAGTTTGAGGCGGCCTGGGCAAGTTAATAAGACCTTGTTTCAAAAAAAAAAAAAAGAAATAGAAAAGGAAAAGATGATCCCCCCCTTCCCCGCCCCCTTCCGTACTGGGATTGAACCCAGTAGCTTTCTGACACTGAGCTACATCCCCAGCCCTTTTTACTTTTTATTTTGACATGGAATCTTGCTAAATTGCTGAGGCTGGTCTTGAATTTGGATCCTTCTGCTTCAGCCTCTGGAATAGGTGGGATCACAGGTCTGGCTAATAATATTTTTTTTCTTAATCACATAAATCCAAAATGTACTTCAACATGAAATTAACATACAACTTATTCAGATGTCTTACTCTTTTTTTAATATTAAATCTTTGAAATCACATGTGTATTTTCTGTTTACAGTTGTTCTGAATTTGAACTGGTCACATTTCAAGGGCTCAATAGCCACTTGTGGATATAGATAGTTAATTGTAATCAGGTGGGTGCCTGCTTCAGGACAGGGGGTTGCTGGAGCATCCCCAGGAGACAGTGAGGCCAAAGACTCCTCCTTGTAGCCTTGACCTCCAGCCCCTGCCACCCAACACCTGTCACAGATATTCAGGATGCATTGACAGCTTTCTCCTCACCCCTCAGCCCACCTTCTTGATACACCAGAGCTGCTTTCTAAAATACAGCTCAGCCTATGATGCCCCAGATTAGGACATTTCACCACCCCTCCATCCTTCTTCCTTCAGTCTGAGACCAGAGGTGTTCAGGCAAGATTCAGGAGGTTCAAGAGTTTAGACAGCTTAACTTCAAAAAGGCACAATGAGGGGCTGAGGTTGTGGTTCAAGTGTAGAGCACTTGCCTGGCATGTGTGAGGTCCTGGGTTGGATCCTCAGCACCACATATAAACAAATAAATAAATAAATAAATAAATAGAATAAAGAGATCCACTGACAACTAAAAAATATTTTTTTAAACAGGCACAATGAGGGGCTGGGGTTGTGGCTCAGTGGTACAGCACTTGCCTCACATGTGTGAGGCACTGGGTTCGATTCTCAGCACCACATATAAATAAATAAAGATCCATTGACAACTAAAAAAAATATTTAAAAAAAGGCACAATGGTTGGGAAGGCACATGGAAAAGGCAGATCTGAGAAGAGGTGAGAAAGCTGCTGTGCATCCCAGTTGTGTGGCCCTGAGCAACTTGCTTAAAACTTTTTCTGTGCCTCAGTTTCTTCATCTGTACAACAGTACAATAGTACTTGTCCAATGAAGTTGTTGTGAAATACTTACATGGTAAGAGTGAAATAAATGTTAACTTTTAAAAATCTACATTTGCATAACTGTATTTCAGCACTTTTAAATAATTATCATTTGGCCATATATACAAACTACTGAGAACTGTCTCAGTGGCCATGCTGCCAGGGAGATGGGCTGGCCTGGCTATGATCAAAACCTTTCTCTATGTTGCTTGGGCTGGTCATTGCAGCATCACCTTCTGTCCCCTTTAGTCAAGTGGAGCCCCCCATTCTCTGCCAACTAAAAATTTTTAACAGAATAAAGAAAAAGATTATCAATTTTAAAAAACCTCTTTAAAACAATTTAGTTGTTTCTTAACCAGTGGCTACCACTTATTGAGTACTTGCCAAGTGTCAGATGTTTTTCTACTTTGCTCTTTTAAAACATGCTTTAAACACTTGATCCCCAAAACAACTTTACAAATTACATTCTCTATTTTACAGAAGAGGAGACAAGTCTTCAGCTAAGAAGGGGAAGAAGTGAGACTGAAATCCAATCAGTCTGACTCCAGAGTCTGAGTTCCACCCTGCGCTACCTCTCCAGTGTTCAGATTCCCAGATAAGTGATCTCCCACTGAAGAGCCAAGCATCTGAGAGTGGCATGTGAGGGGTTCTTTGCCACCTGCCTGAAGCATACCTTTCTAGCCTTGGGCCCAGACCAGCTTCTGCTCTGCCCACACCTGTTCTCCTTTCCCGAGTTGGTTTTCTCGTCTCTATGTCTTTGTGAATGTTGGTCCCTCTCCTCTGAGGACCCTTTCCTACTTCTCATCAGCCAAATGATGAGAGGTTGTTCCTTCAACCCTTAAGCCTCACATGAAAGGCCTTCACCTCTGCAAATCCCTTTCAGACCCTTGCCCCCACCTGACCTGTCCTGTGCTTTGGGCCTATGTTCTCAGGCATTGGTCACATGACATCACCATGAGTTACACTGGAATCTACTTCCTCATACCAGAGTGTCAGCTTCCTGCATAGTTAAGGACCAGGGTCAGGCTAGAGCTCCATAAGCCAAGGTTTGGTTTCTGAGTCTATTACCTACTCTGTGGGTGTCTTAAACAAAGGGCTTAATTCACTGTGCCTCAAATGTGTCAAATGCATCTTTGTGTGCCTATGCATCTTCACTCCAGATGCATAGGAAAGAGACAAACTTTTCTTTTTGGTTTTTGTTTTGATAATATGTGTATATTCCTGACACATAGTAAATGTTTAAAAAACGATGGTTTCTTATTATCAAAGACAATGACTATGTTATATTTTTCTCTAAATTAAAACATAAACAGATAGTTTCTTTACAATCAATATGACAATCAGTAAGTTGATATGGAAAGCAATTTGATAATAACCTTAAATATTTTAAGTGCATTAACTATTTGACTCAGAAATTCTGCTTCTAGGAAATTATCTTACACATATATTCCCACATGTGAAAAATATATATGCACAAGAACATTCACTGTAGCAAAAGATTGGAGGCCACCAAAATTTCCAATGCTAGGGCACTGTTTAAACAAACTGTAGTGTGTTTATTGAATAAGATACTATGAAATCATGAACAAAATGAGATAGCTCTATGTACAGTGGGATAAACTGCCTTTTAGGATTAAGTTTTTAAAAGAGCAAAATGCAGAATGGTGTAGTAAATGTTATAATTTGTGCCAGGTGCAGTGGTGCATGCCTGTGACCCAGCCACATGGGAGGCTGGAATGGGAGAATCACAAGTTCAAGGCCAGGCTGGTCAATTTAGGAGAGAGACTATCTCAAAATAAAAATTTAAAAAGACTAGGGGTGTAGTTCAGAGGTAGAGTTCCCCTGGGCTCAATCCCTAGTACTGCTAAAAAATATATATGTGTGTAAAAATGGAAAGGCGATACATATAAGTGCTTACATATGCACTGAATATCTCTGGATGGAAACCTTAGAAATGGCTGTCAGACATGGTCTGTGTATAGAAGGTCTGCAGGGGCTTCACTCCAGATGCATAAGAAAGAGACAAACTTTTCTTTTTGGTTTTTGTTTTTTCCAGAACTGAGAATTGAACCGAGGGCCTTGTACATACTAGGCAAGCACTGAGCTACATCCCTAGCCCTTTTTATTGTATTTTGAGATGAGGTCTCCCTGATCTCAAGCTCTCCTCAAACTTGTGATCCTTTTGCCCCAGCTTCCTGAGCAGCTGGGATTGTAGGAGTGTTCCACCATGCCCTCTGTGAATGTTGTATGATGTACATGTATGTCAATCAAAATCTTAATTAGAAATTTAAGATCATTTTTGTATTGGTGCATTATGCATAAAACTTTGGCCCGATTTTTATTTTTAAATTAATTAGTCACAGTGGCACATGCCTATAATTCCAGCAGCTTGGGAGGCTGAGGCAGAAAACTTGTGAGTTCAAAGCCAGCCTCAGCAATTTAGCAAGGCCCTAAGCAACTTAGTGAGACTTACCTCAAAATAAAAAATAAAAAGGGTTGGGGATGTGGCTTCATGGTAAAGTGCCCCTGGGTTCAATCTCCAGTGCAAAAAATAATAATATTAAAATAAATAAAAATAGGGCAGTGGTAGAGCACTTGCCTAGTGCGTGCAAGGCCCTGGGTTTGATCCCAACACTACAAAAATTTTTTAAAAAATAAAAACAAAAATGAACACCTGGAGTTATTTAATCTCCCCCACAATAAAAGAAATGCAAACTAAAACGATGAAATTATACTTTCAACTATCAGATTGGCCAGCATTTTAAAGCAGGCATAGCAGCACAGATCTGTAATCCCAGCAATTTGGGAGGCTGAGGCAGAAAAAGGCTAGCCTTTGCAACTTATCAAGACCCTAAATAAATAAATAAATAGGACTGAAGATGTGGCTCATGGATAGAACACCCTTAGGTTCAAGCCCCAGTACCAGAGGGCAGAGGTGGGGGAACTAAACCTGGTGTCAAGTTCTGGCTCACTCTGGTTCTGTCATACCTCCTGGTGGTAGAGAGAAGTGGCGTAGCTAATTATAACACCACTAGGCAGTATCTAGTAGAATGTACTTGCTCCCTGTGACCGGGTAACCCCATTTTCCAGTGTCAGTTCAAAGCTGAAGGCAGAGCTGTGTCCCTGCCATGCTTAGCATCAGCCCTGCAGCAGCAGTTACCTCTGCATGGGGGCAGGAACCAGGCTGCAGGGGCTGGAGGACTGGTCTTGGTATGTCATTTCCAAGTTTGCTTTACTTTTGTTTTGTACAGGGAGAATATATTCATGCATTACTTATATATATTAAAGGACTAAAAGTTTAGAAATATGAGCCAGGTGTGGTGGTAGTACCAGTGATTCAGGAAGCTGAGGCAGGAGGGTCTCAAGTTCAAGACCAGCCTCAGCAACTTAGTGAGACCCTGTCTCAAAATAAAATATTAAGGGCTGGGGATATAGCTCAGTGGTAGAGCACTTGCTTAACATATGCAATTCCCTGGGTTTAATCCCCAGTACTAAAAAAATAAAAATAAGTAAAAACATATGTATATGCATATGTATGTATGTGGTGTGTGTACACACACACACACACTGACCTGAATAACTCTCTGGTTTTCTCTTACCTTTCATTGTTAGTTGATTGCTTAATTTTGGTTTCATGTTTCTGGGTGTGTCTATGGATATTTGTCTGAGTAAAAAAATATATATATATATTTCTATAAATTAACATATATTATCTATATAAACATTTTACAAACATGGTTCTCAGGAAATACGAGGGAAGAGAAAAAGGGAAATGAGAAGGAAAAATATTCCTATTGTCTAAGCTCACCACCTTGACATTTTAGTCATTTTTCCTCCATTGTCATTTTTAATGCGTGGTTTACCCCTGTGCAGTTTCCCCCATTTTGCATGCTATTTTCCCATCACCTTCCTAACTTGGAATTGACTAACGTCTGTGACAAGTAATACAAGTCTCTCTGTACACCTCTCAGTTGCTTGAGAGTGGGAAGCAGGTTGGTCAGGTTGTGAGGAGGAGGTAGGGGAGAGCTCTCTGCGCTCTGGCTACACACCAGGGCAGAGTTACTCAACCTTGGCACTGTTAACATTTTGATCAGGATAATTCTTATAGTGCAGATGAAGCTTTGGGCTAAAGTCCCAGAAATGGGATTGCTGGGTCAAGGAGTAAGTGCACTTATACTTTTGTCTTACTTATTAATTGTTTTTTTCCTGTTTCTGACTAGCTTATAAACTACACAAGAGCAGGAATTTAAAAACTTTTATGCATTGCTGTATCCCCAGTTCTTCAAACAAGACTTGGCACAGAGTAATTGCACAGTAAATACTTGTCAAATGAATGAATGAGCCTCTTCCTGGAAGCCTGAAGATGCGCTCCTAACAACCATTCCAAAATTGGTCTCCTTCCCAACCTCAGGGCTTCGGATCTTTAAAGGCAGCAGATGGTCACTGTCTGGTCCCACTGCCTCTTCCAGAAGTCTCTAGCTTTTTTCCTTTGCAACTAAAGGGGTGTCGTTCTAAGGCCTGGTTATTCTCTTCCTCTGTTTCCCTTTCTTTACCCTAGAAGGCATTAACAACACTTCTACTAAGCACCATACATCATTTCCTCTCTAAATTCCCTTCCCTGACTCCAGTTTCCTCTTTTCTAAAAATTTACAGTCACCAAATGCTTGAAGATTTGTCAGGTGGTAGAGAAAGGGGGATAATTTTTGAAACATAAATTCATTCATGAAGTGGTAATTTTGTGCCAGGCCCCTTGCTGGCAATGAGATGAGACATATAATGAAAACTGTTCCTGCACAGGAAGACAGCACCCATGAACGGTTTGAGTCAGAGTCTTGAGGGCAGAGTCTTGGAGTCCCAGGTTCTTAGAGCAGTGTGTGGCATATTTAAGATATCCACCTGTCCTCCTTCTGCCCTATCACCAAAAAAAAAAAAAAAAAGTTAGCTGGTTAATATTTAAGTCCCTTAGGCATGTATATGGTAATAAAAAGGTTGACCTGCATAATTGTCTGATTTTCCCTCACCCTTCGTTGTTGGTTGGTTGCCTTTTGGTTTCGTGTTTCTGGGTGTGTCTGTTGATATTTGTCTGAGTCAACTATTTAACTGCAGGAAACTTGGTCATTCTGATTTCAGGCATTCTTCTCCGAGTCCCTCAGTGAATACCCAAATTAGTGTTAGAGTTTCTTTCTGCTTCCAGATTCCATGAGAATAGGGAGGGAGAAGAAGGGGCTCACATTTGGAGCCAGTCTGATCTGGGTTCAAATTCTAGCCCCAAAACATGGTAGCTTTAAAGTCTTGGGCAGCTCAGACTAAAGCTTCCTTCTTCTTGTGTTCTAACCCTGCCTGCGCTCCCTTCCCACCCCCATTACCAACTGCCCCAATAAAGAGAGGGATGGGGGTAAAGTCCAGAGCCCAGTGACTCAGGATTGGGCAGGAGGCAGAGCTTCCACAATGGCAGTCTGTGGGCCCAAGGTCAGGCCACCTACTTCATCTTCAAGGTTGAGTAGGTTCTATAACAAAACCTGGGAACCATGGCCATAGATTATTTTGGAGGATCTTTTGTGGCTGCAGTTCTAAACACCTTTTAGTTCTTAATCTAAACTTCCTGAACTTTCTGAGAGGTTCAGATATAAATTAGAGCACTGTTTGAGTGTCTTTAATCCTATCTGGCATTCAAGTATCCATAGCATGTGTAACCAGGAGAGCTCTTAATAAACTTAGACAAACAAAACAGTACAGAGGATTTATAGACATTGGACACCTGCTTCAGTGTTTCTGTTGGAACAGGGAGCCCATATTTCTGTATTGACTGGGCCACCAAAGAAAGGTTCTTTAAGACCAAATAAACTAGAGGTTCTTTTCATTTTAGAAAACTGAACACACTTGTAATCCCATCGATTCAGGAAGCTGAGGCAGGAGGATTGTGAGTTCAAAGCCAGCCTCAGCAATTTAGCAAGGCCCTAAGCAACTCAGTGAGACCTTGTCTCTAAATAAAATACAAAAAAGGGCTAGGGATGTAGCTCAGTGATTAAGTGCCTCTGGGATCAATCCTTGGTTAAAAAGAAAAGAAAAGAAAGACTTTTCTGAAGATTTGGCTGGCATGGTGGTGCATGCATGCAATCCCAGCAATTCAGGAGACTAAGACAGGAAGATCTCAAGTTTGAGGCCAGCTTCAGCAACTTAGTGTAGACCCTGTGTCAAAATAAAATAAAAAAGACTGGGGATGTATCTCAGTGGTGAAGTGGCCCTAGGTTCAATCTCCCGTACCACAAAAGAAGAAAAAAAAAAAGAGAGAGAGGGAAGGAGGGAGGGAG